>JAMKCH010050351.1:0-156764 GCA_023653785.1 Ophioderma brevispina
GGCAATGTCAATGAGCTAAAAGAAGAGACGACATTAGGTACCTGCGTTATCAATGCAGCATGCTCTTGGGCACACTAATGAACCTACTTGTATCGACGACTTCTCTTATTGGATTGATAGCCATGTTCCATGTTGCTACAAAACCGTATTCAGTCGTCTTTTCTCCTCCGTCCTTTCATTGACCTTGCTATATTGACAACAGAAATAAGTGGCATTTAAGCGCATCACCATATGTTGCGTCTTTTTTTTTTCACCCGTTCCGGATTTGAAGATTGACCGATGATGAACGGGGAAAAATTAGGACATCTGGCCATGTAAAGTTAATCGGCCTTCTGCCCATCCATATGGAAATGCTGTGTACGGGGCGTTTCAAGTAAAGACATGTTTTATAATAATTGATAGTCGGTTGGCAATCATTCCAGGGTGTATTATCCATTTATAGTATATTTGTTTTCAAGTTGAGCCCGATCTTATTAACTGGCTGCCATGCAGATAGGTTTGTTTTTCCAATGAGGAAATGGTTTTATAAATAAAGATCCAAGATTTTAGATGTTGTAAATGGAGGGGTCTCTCTCTCCCCCTCCCTACTCTCCTACAATGTAAATGGGTAAGGGGTTAATTGGAAAAATTTCAATGAGAAATTGACATAGTATCTTTTAGCGATTTATAATGAATTTGGTTTCAAATTAAAAGATAGAACTCATCAATTTGTCTTTTAGGACAGCCGTTAAAATGTGGACAACTTGAACACCCATAGGTTTTTTCCCATGTATGGATGGACAACCAATTTAATTTGCATGTATGCTTGCTTGCATGTGTACACCTGTGCTGTATGTATGTACACACATTTATTTTTTATGCTCGCGCACATGCATATACACAGAAAACAGTAGATACCCAAAGGTATTCATCACTCATCATTATCAAGCATATACAGATGTTAGCAAATCCTCCAGGACGATGTCAAAAATTTAAAATTCTACAAATTCCCGTCTTAATCCCCTTCAAAGAAAGGCCACAATGCTGACCAAAGAGGCTTCCCCTTCTGGTGGTTATCTCTTTAAGCCATATTACGTCTGGACAGGCTGGCAGGAGCACCAAGAATTTTTCATCTGTATTTGGTCAGTGGATGAGGCATATGGAAATCGAGAACAAGGGGTCACCAGGTGATGTTGAGGATGGAAAGGACTTAAAGATGGATAGACTTGAAATCTCAAGAGGTTAGACTGCATTCAAACCTGACTATCGGTTTCGTTTATTTTGCTTGCCTTGTAGAGATTATCAGTCAGTGGAAATAGTTCTTTATTGATTAGAATTGTACATTTTTCCCAATAGCAATCCAAAAGCTAAAGTGATATGAATGTAATCTTTCATGACAAAAGAAACACTTGAGAATACACAATTCATTAGGTAATCAATATGCACAAATAAATTTGCATCTATGATGGGCTGTATTAAACACTTTTGCTGGACAGTTTTTCTAAAATTTGTCTAAATTAGCATAGCATACATGTATAGACAATGCCTTTAAGTTTTACAGAACAAATCAAAGTATTAGCACACTAGGAAAAGAAACTTCTGCCTTAACATTGAATTTCTGACTAGCATTGGTCAATTTAACAGATAATTTAAAGTAAATTGACTAAATGCTTTCAAAAACTAATGATATAGCAAATTTCTGCAGCCACATATGATCTACATGTACACTATATTCCAGGTTGTCAAACAACACTATAGCCACCATAGTATGTTCACCACAGAATTTGATTATGACCTTGGGACAGGTCTAACGATGTCATCAACAAAGGTAGTGTCATCATATAGTGAACAGTGTGAAACAAGCTCAAGAACTAAAGTCAAAACTTACAAAAATGTTACACTTCTAAAAAAAGTAAATATTACAGTGCATTTAACTTTAAGGCAATTCTGTTTCCAAATTGGGTCTGTTGAGTAAGTGTAAATGCACGTGTGGTGATCAACTGTAAAAAGTATCAATGCATTGTTAATTTCCAGCGTCCTGCATTCGCTCCTTGCCCGATCATCAATTTTGCATGTAGCGCTTCGAACTTGCAGCAGTCAACCAGCAATTTGATATAAACATTGTATAAAGTTATGAAATATTTCCCTTCATATTGGTGCCAGTTTGCTGAGATACTTGCTTGTGGCAGAACTGTGAAAGTAGTGAATGCCATATATCATCGTGCAAGAAGGTCGTAAATGTAATAGCTGCCTTTTCCTAATAAGACAACTCTCAATTTATATTTCCTTGAGTCCGTGGCTCTTGAAATGGTTCTTCAGGCAACACAGTCGCCTGGCTCTTGAAATGGTTCTTCAGGCGACTGTCGCCTGAAGAACCATTTCAGGAGCCACTGACCAAAGACTTGGAATAGTAGTATGTTTGGCAGGAATTTCTGACAAGTGGCAGCTATTGCATTTACGACCTTGTTGCATTCATATGGCAATATGTAGTATCATTCTTGAACAAGCGAATATGACTGAAGTAAGAAATGCAAAAACTGGACCAAAAGTGGAGAACTTTTTGCAAATTTGTTACAAGGAAAATTATGTAAAATCATTCTCACTTAGTGCAGCTCTGTCTGTGCTCCCTTAAATCTAAGTCCTCTTTTTGATTCTCGGAACCACATTCCTACCATGATAGAATATATGAGTAGCTTCCCTGTGCCCCTGAGGGTTTAGCTTAAGTGATGCAATCTCTTGATGTTGCTCTCAGATCAAGCTGTTTTTAGTTCTTGGTGCAGTCGTATTCGGATTCCTATTGAAGCAAAGCTTCTTTGGATTGACGCAATTTGATAGATTTTCCACGACTGGAAGCACTTCAGATTTTTGTGTTGGTTTTAAAGCCTTAGCCGGAAGAAGATTTGCAAATTTGCTCACTTTTCCAAATTCTAGCCAATTTACATATATCGCCGACTCTCATGCATATCGTATGTTGAATTGCTGTTGGCGTTTGTGAGAAGTTTCGCTACTCGATCCCCTAATTCGGTGATCAGTTTTTCCTGTTCTGAAATGCATTTTTTATAGCATGATGTTATTTAGTAATGTTTTGCATGGCAAGAAATGTTGAGTTCAAATAAGGAGCTGAGCATACTGAAGTTGAGCTCTTCAGATAATATTTGGGGTGTGCATGAGAACACAAACACAGTAAGACACAGACACACACACACAGACACACACACACACACACACACACACACACACACACACACACACACACACACACACACACACACACACACACACACACACACACA
The DNA here is from genome assembly GCA_023653785.1 of Ophioderma brevispina. Classification (NCBI taxonomy): domain Eukaryota; kingdom Metazoa; phylum Echinodermata; class Ophiuroidea; order Amphilepidida; family Ophiodermatidae; genus Ophioderma; species Ophioderma brevispina. The sequence goes on from JAMKCH010050351.1 coordinate 3,273, forward strand.
CACACACACACACACACACACACACACACACACACACACACACACACACACACACACACACACACACACACACACACACACACACACACACACACACACACACACACACACACACACACACACACACACACACACACACACACACACACACACACACACACACACACACACACACACACACACACACACACACACACACACACACACACACACACACACACACACACACACACACACACACACACACACACACACACACACACACACACACACACACACACACACACACACACACACACACACACACACACACACACACACACACACACACACACACACACACACACACACACACACACACACACACACACACACACACACACACACACACACACACACACACACACACACACACACACACACACACACACACACACACACACACACACACACACACACACACACACACACACACACACACACACACACACACACACACACACACACACACACACACACACACACACACACACACACACACACACACACACACACACACACACACACACACACACACACACACACACACACACACACACACACACACACACACACACACACACACACACACACACACACACACACACACACACACACACACACACACACACACACACACACACACACACACACACACAGATGTGAATGGCTTTAACCGTACACATGCAAAAAAACAAAATGCGCAAAAAGTTACAAGGTTCATTCAAAGATCGGAGTGTGTTAAACTTGCCAAAGCATTGCCACTCTTGAAAACAGTGGAGGGGATTTATATATTTGCAGACTGAGAAAACTCTAGAAATTTTTAAATTTCAATCTGCAAAAATTTAACTTTTTAACTTAAGTGTTTTTAGTTAGAAACAGGTTGCTCATGTTACTAAAATTGGGTAGAAAGAAAAGCTAATACTTGTAAAAATTTAAATTGATTTTAATTGAGCAATTCTAAGCAATTCTATTTTAAATTATGTCTCAATATTTACCCAGTTTGGGTAAATTAATAAATAGTATTATAATTGGAATTCGTCAAATATATTTTTTAACTTAAGAGTAAAGAATTACTCCTTGGCAAGAATGTCTCTCCTCAGCATATGATTTGTAAATTTATTCATTATTTAATTTTATAATTAACTGCCATATTTTGATATTATAAAGCCATTAGCAGTAGAGTATGCAGTTAGTGTAATCAAGTTTATTCATTTTAGTTTTTTAAGTTGGATCCTCGGCTACGGCTTCGTGCCCAGATCTCGTTGAAATTCTCTTGAAATGTTGGTATTGGTGAAAGAAACATGTGTGCCAAATTTTAATTTTTTCCAAAAAGGCGTTTTGGAGATATGTCCCCATACGTAATGCATTTTCACATTCCATAGACTTACTTTGTACGGGACTGATTTTGGCAGTAAAGAAAATGGACAAAATGGGGCAATTTTGTGAAAAACTACACATTCTATTTCAGTTCTTCTCAAGTAATTGATGAGTTATAAGGATTGGCATTTGTTTTTTATGGTTAGAGAATTATCAAATATCCATACAATTTTTTATTTTTCTGTGTGCCATCAAAAACAAAGAACAGGTGGTCGCAACAACACCTTTTTTGGCCGAGTATTTCTAGAAATACCGAAGTTTCCACTTTTCAGAATTTTTCCTAGAAGGAACTACAACTCCCTTGGTGATGAATAAGGTGTCATATGAAAGGAAATCAAATTTAAAAAATTCTCACGTTAGGTTTTGCAGATTGAGTGTTTCTACTTGAAATAACAGGTGTTTTTAATTTTCCCTAAATTATTTTTCCCTAAAATAATTTTTCTAAAGAATTAAACACTTGATTTAAAAAAGCCAACATGAGATTTTAGGTATTTTGTTTATACACATATCCCTGGAGTTTCAGCTTAAAAGCACCTTCCAGTTAGGCTGGGAAAAATTATTTAATGAACAAATTAGGGAATTTAAGAAAATAACTAAAAACACTCAAACATACCGCACTGTCTTGAAACTGAAAAAATATGTGGAGGAAAGTTCAATCCTTACCATAGTCAAGTTTGGACTAAATTGATTTAGGGGATTTAATTTTATGGTCATTTTTCTGTAAGACCATTTTGTATCCGATGATCCTACCGTTACAAGTGGGCTAGTGGACTATGCCATATAATGAAACAAAAATGCCAGTTTTGGAATGCCCAGTTAAACATCAAATGGTGATGGGGAAAAGGATCAAAATAATTTTGCATGTCTAGGTAACCGTTCTCTTCCGAATATGTGGACACGGACGATCATTAATATGTGGGAAGAGATGACATGACGCAAAAACTAGGACGGGATCCTATCAAACTCGTAATACTTTAAAAAGTGATAAGAGTTGCCTCGTGGGGTAATTTTTCGCGTTTCGGCAATTTTATTTAACATTTCTTTGTGCTGTGCTTTTTTTAAATTCCTCTTTTCAGCGTCTCCTACATATAACAGCAGAGACGACCGGGGTCTACAGCACACAAATAAACATTTTCGCGGGGTGTTTTTAAAATTTTCGCTCAATCAGGTGCGCGAAAGCGCGGAAAAGTTGAGGTATCGGCAAAATTTCCACTTTTACAGGTATAGCAGTGGGAAACGGACAGAGCTTTCTGTGCAGAATGCGTAAAAACTAAACACACTCGTTGACCACAATAAGTTTATGCGCTTACTTCATAACGCTGCATTGAGCCATACTGACGATAATAGAATCATAACCAATCGATAAACCATCCCTCGCCCATATCATAGTGCCTTCATATAGGATTACACAAAGACAATTGAGCTGGCTTTTGATAGTGCACACACGTGCAAGGGTGCGATTTTTCTTTTGGGTTGTCGTGAATTTGGTGTTCCATAGATAACGGGAGTTTATTTAACTCTTGACCTGCCGACACTACACACGCTTAAATGACATCTAAGCAAACAATAGGTGCACACAATATCACACCGATTGTTGTCAATAGTGGGTGTTTGCTGATCACAATCCCACAAGAGAATAATTCATACATACGCCACGATCCATGCTTGAAGTAGGTGATTAACAAGCCGGGTTATTAATTTGCCCAGCTTAACATTGTATTAATGATGGTGATAAAATGTTATAAGCCCGTTCTTCCTTCTCTTAGGAGCACCCATATCCACGTACAGTACATGTGTATTTGGTTAAATGCTGAACAGGAATGCAATTTGAAAAACATTATTAGTAGTGATCATAATAATTTGATTAACGAATAAAGTTACTAGGGTTCACTGGAGTGGGTATAATGAATTGACGAAGGCAGAGCTTAATTTAATATGACACTCTAGACTCTATCCCTCTCTCTTTTCGTTGCTTCCACTTAGTAGCCTGTAGTATTCACACTATTGCAATATAATTGGAGAGGTATATTGGCTCTATTAAAGGGATAAGCAGCGATGATATGAGAGAATAAAAAAAATGTGGAAATGCATTTTTCTAGCTTGTAAATCAAAGATAAGTATGTACAATTCCATATGACTGCTTCAATGTAGGAACAAAAACACCAAATAGTATTCAAAAGTATTTCAGGAAATTTGTCATACCATCTCCCGCAAAATATATACAGCGATTGTCTCAAAATCTACACTAAACACACTAAAGGGCTGATTGTGGTTTATGCCAGTACTGAATCAACAAAGGTCAATAGTGTTTGTGCTTGAGGTCAAACTGTAAAGGGCATGGTGCACAATATACACTTGATAAATCTAGGATATTCACAAGGAAAGGCTTTTTTGATCTCAAGTCGTAATTTTTGTATGCACGTACATGTATAGAAATCACAGAATTTGACAAAAAATACTGTCTTGTCTTTACTATTTAATACACAGATTTCAAGACAACCACTTTCAGCTTAAGTTAGCACATCCATGCCAGTAACAAAAATACCAAAATACGAATTTTGATGATTTTTTCGATGTTTCGGATCAACAAATTGCTGCTTAATTTCTTTAAAGGCAGGATTGTCTTGGCTTGGGTGGAGAATTGAATGATTTGATAGCAATCGGGATCAAATGGATGGCAAATTTGCTCATCTTAAAAAAAAAACAAACAAAAACAATTATATACTTGCCTTCCTATCTGTTGGAAAAAAAAGTCTGTGATAGCTCTATATCAATTGTTAACAGTATTTTTTTTCAATTATTTGTTTTTCCTGATTTTTAAAATGAGTTCAAGTACTGGAATTTAAGCAGATTTGCACCTCGCTATCAAAACATAAATCGAGGATTGTCAAATGTTAGTCTCAAACTTAGGCTTCTATTTCACCATAGAATATTGATTCCAGATCAGGGTGGAATTCTACACAAGTGTCAAGATTCCATATTATGGATAGGAGAGACAAGATAAATAAAACACTATACTTTTTCATTAGACCCCAGTATATAGAGTAATTATTCCAAAATCTGTATAATGGTAAACATATGCGAGTACGAGGCACAATTTATTCTACATCAATAGAGACGGGGTATCGAAGCGTCTTCGTCGCTACACATGATTGGTATCCTAAACTCCTTGTCTCAAGTAATCTTGCAAATGAAGATATAATGGTAAACATATGTCCTGGGACGATACAGCGTATATACTATCCACAATTCATACACGAAAATGTCAAGCCGGTTCAGTCATCGCTTTGGCGAAATAGCCTGCACAGATTTATATCGTGCATGGTCGTCGTCGTCAAGATGGTTGTATTACAATATCCCCCTTCTGTTGTTCATCCCAGAAAAAAGTTTAGCTGATTAAGGGACATCAGTTCCATCCTATTCTCTTGACGTGTATGTCAGGCGTTATCATTTAAACGTTTGGTTTTAAGAATGAACAGATATTAACTTGGGGAGGGGACCGCCGAGGTAAAAAAAAGATTTTCCTGTAAAAGTAGAAAATCTATAGTGGTGAAGGAAGTAGTTTGGAAAAGGTTTTTTTTAAGATCTATTTCACACAGGCTTTTGAGACAACTTCTTTTGTTGGTTACCCCAAATCATCGGTGCTTCAATAAGAGAAATTTCACCTCATTTTAATTTTTTTTAAAAATTAATACCCAATAATGGAAGTACAATTTTTATATACCACAAAATAGAGTAATTGTTTGACACAATAGAAAATGATATTGAGGATTTGTTTTGTAGTTAAGCATTATGGCCTATTTTTTTCTGGATACACTGTAAGCTGGGCAAGACGACGACTACTAGACTTTTTGTCCAAACATCGCCGTGGCTTCTTTGGTAAATAACGCCAAATGTCACTGACACGTCAATATCGAGCAGCAACAGAGCAGTGGAGAGGAATTTTTTTCTCCAAGTTGGTCGACGAAATCTCATCATGTTTGAACTAAAAGCCGAGATGTTTTGAAAACGGTTGTCGCTTCGGTTTCTTTTTCATGTAGCTGATTTTATTGATGTTTTCTCTTGGGTTGCCGATGCAAACTGAACAATGAATTGGGTACAACTTTACTGCCTTCTGTTCTTGAGTGTATTTAAATTGTGTTAATATTAAAGAATTGTGTGTGATTAAACTGTGATACACAACATCTAAACAAAATTGGGAATTTGCATTAGATAATAACAAAGTGGGTTGATACACTATGGTTGAAATTGAGAGGCTATCCCAATACACGGCAGTGCACAGATGTATCACATGGCAGCTACTGTACTTAAACATTCTTGAAATTTACATTTCAGTGGAACTAAAAAATTAAACATGAAACATGTCATTCTCTAATGCTTTAAAGAGGGCAGGTTTTCATTACATCGTGGGAAGAGTGACGGTTAGCTAAATAGTCAAGTGGCAATCTAAATATTTAATATTTCATTGGATTTTGTACCATTTTTCATTAAGTGTAGAATAGTGAACCAATTGAAATTAAGTCGAAGCAAACTGGTTGCTATTTGATTCTGTTGAATTCCGCACCTTAGAACTGCAATAAAACACTACATCCGAATGTATTCGGTATGTGAATGTAATGCGATACACCTAGTACTAGCAAGTGTTCATTTTCAAATATGTATTAAAAAAAATGTTTGAAGTTCTCTCTCCCCTTGCTTCCTTTTTTTCTGATAATGGATCAGTTTTAAATACACATGTTTGATAACTTGGTCAATACCGATATGATATCCATTTGAGTCAATATAAGATTTCTCTGCGTGTTTGTTTTGTAACCAAATAGACCCGATGTAGACACTACCGGCATATGTCAGTCAGTCCGCTCACCGAGCCGCATGGCTGCTAGGTTGAGTTAAACAGCCCCGTTGACTGGATAACATGGGTTTCGAAGAAACCAGATATAGGCATTAACATTGAGATAGGTTGGGGATGAGTTGTTTTTAAATTGACTTAATTTTTGCAGCCAAAAAATTTGCAAAAGGGTGAGAAATGTCTATTTAGGGGCATTAAAGTTGTGAATTTAGTCAATATTTAATTTAGGACCTCGCTAAAAAAGTTGATTTGTGGCAACTATTTTTCACGACTTGACGCCATGTGCAGAATTTACCCAAATAAGTTGCTCAGGAAATTGTGTGCGAGTGTTTTTTCACCAGTATTATGGTATTCTTCACCAGTTGACATGTACATGGACTGCCCTACTTTCTCTTTCTCTTTCTATTTTTTTGTCTCCATTTTGAATGCAGGGTTAAGTTTGATAGGAATACAATACATTGCAAATTCAATGTTAAAGGGGGATGACCAGATTTAAATGACTATCAGGTGTTCATCCAAAAGAGTCTCAATATTTGAAATTTTCAGAAATAGCTTAAAAGTGAAGGATAAATCTGTAGAAATCCAATAAGTTATTTTTTCCAACTGAAAAAATTGACCGAAATGAAGAAAACAGCACTGGTCGAAGATATGAATCTCCATTCAATTATGTGTGGGAGTAAGTGTTCGTACGGACACTAATGACCAGAATATCCGATTTTGTCCGTATTAGGCTGTGTTTGGTCTTATCTCTTGTAGGGTATGTTAGTATACCTAATACTTGTTCCAGAAATGAAAAAAAAAAATCAGATTTTTTATGAATTTTTTTGATTTATCAAATCACTTTTAAGTATATAAACTTTTCTCCTTGATAGAATGGCCTTCAGTCACCCCAAAACCCCATCTGTAAAGTTATGCGCCGATTATTTCAACGCCTTTTGATGTGAGAGCTAAAAACCATGATTTTGTAAGCTCCATAGGGTACTGTGTAAGAAAATTAATATCGGTCGACCAAAATAGGCACATTTTTGCTCATAAAATCCAAAGCAAATATTCTTTGCATCTGGATACATGTGCGCCAAGTATTAAGTACAATTTTATTAAATGGTACAACTTGAAGGGTTAGCGCTCAAGAAGAACAGATTCCCGACGGTTTTTAATGGTGGATCAGGCAGTTGGGCTACAAACGTGTATTCTTTGGCAATTTAATCTGCCTATCCGATAAGCATGCTTTTCTATTGCCTCATACCGCAGGGCAAAGTTAAGTGACCTTTTACTTTCTTTTAGGAGTGGTAGGAGTGAATTAACCTGGGTGTTATCAAATCCAAAATTTGTTGGCTCTGTTCATTTAAATGTTTGGGGATCACAGGAAGGCATCCTCAGAATGCAGTGCCTTGGGTCAAGAATATGACATTTTGTAATCACTATGAGTTACAATATGCTCATCCACTAAGGACACAGTTCATTGGGTTGTACTTGTACATGCATTGACATGAACTGACCTTGTGTAATCTGGGTATCATATATCATGCCCAAAACCCAGGGGGTGTATTTTCTAAATACATTGGTGAATGAAGGGTACTGAACTGTGCCAAGGGAATTGAGATTTTACTAGCCCATAGTGAATGAATGCTCTTGTTTACAAAAAGAATTTGAAATTGTAGGAAAATTTAACGTGTACACAAATGTTATTTGCATGCGGAAACGAGCACTCCGACTTCTGTCGTTAAGCTTAGCAAGGTGTGTAACTTGACCCACTTTTGACAAACGTGGACTAATCACGGCTATTATGGTGACTTTCCCAATTCTTATCGTCTTTGACAGTGAGATAAGAATTGATTTGAGAGCGATTACTAAAGAGCTCACGGGTTTGGTGTTGACATCCACTCCGGGCTCAAATTGGAATAATTCTGTGATTGTCTGCCCTGACACAGGATCAGAATTATAGTGTACCTTTGGCAAAAGTCACCGAGATGATAGACTGAAAACCATTGCTATAGTCTGTTCACTATAAGGCGGAAATTGACCTTTCAAAAAAGGAATTTACTCTATGTATTGCAATAGCAGAATGCTAATGTTATATAGTGTAAGCTGAGAGCAAGCACAATATCAATATGGTGAAGCCAGTCTGCAGGGAGAACTTCATCATCAGTCGTGGAGTGACAAGATAAATGTTCCCTCTTATGTTGAACATGCTTGAGTGGTACAAGTACATGTAACCTCAGCCTCCAATGTGAAGTCCCTAGTCTCAAAACTAGAAATGGATTAATCTTGTATTGCAAATGAAAGTGTAGTGAACTTGGTATTGAAGTATGAGACTAGCAAAAGGTCATTGTGTGGAGCAGCAGAATTAGGCCAGGTGTCACAGCTCATCTGGAGAGAGGGATTAGATTTTGTTTACTATGAAAAGTTTCAAGTTTACAAACAGAGGGAACATTGTGTTCCATATAAGCAAGTCTCTAGTATCAGTGCTTGGATTAGGTTTCATTTACCTCTGCCAATATACTTCTCTTCAAGCAAGTCAAAAGAAGGAAGGGGGAAAACAAACCTTTGATGGTTTTTTTCGCTGAAGTGGTGGAAGTTGGTATAACATTGTGACATGGAATGAGGACGGACAAATTGGGACTGCAAATAGGCTGCCTCAGCATTTCACGATCTTTGCTGTGAGATTGGTAACCAATGCTAATTAAAGCGGGTACTGGAATTAGAATTGGTGTGTGGTTTGTGTAGTGTTTCAAAAGTGCATCAATGATTTTGGTTCTAACTGCTGAATTTTCTTTGCATGATTGTCCATCACAGTATGTTTTTTTTTTTGAGTCCCTCTGTTACCACAAATACTTCTGTTTAGTGATATATAAATTTTTGCCAACCTTTTTCTGCCACTAAGGGCAACTTGAGGCACAAAGACCCAATTTGACTCAATTACATGTACATGTAGGTGGATTCATTCATCAAGATCAATTTCATTATGTACTGTGCATTTGTATGGATACCTACAGGGGCATTTGGTTATCCACAACCTCATCCCCTGACTTAACATTAAAAAAAGTTAGTGGCAAATCTAATGTGTACATATGTATAATTGCCCTTTTGCAAGAAATGATCAATTTTGTAGAGCGTTTCATATAGAAGTCCCAAGTATGCAAATGATGTTTTGCCATTTATTCCATCAAGCACCTCTGCACAACATCATATAGCGCATGACTGAATCTATTGTAATACCTCATTTGCATACTACGGACTTCTATATGAAATATTGACCATTTACTGTTGGTAAACAAATTGCAGTACACAGAAATGCAAGATTGGAATAAACTGAAATTTTCAAAGTAAGCTTTTCTCAAGGATATCTAGTGAACCATAAATAACTTCTAGAAGGTGCTAGAATTACAAAATGCAGCTTTAAGAAAATCAAAATGTAGTTTTACTATGCATTCCAGGGATCTTTGTTAAGATGTAATTTACAGAGTTTGTTAATTGTTTAGAAATTGAGCCAAAATATTGCAAAATGCGAGAACTAAAATATGAATTGAAAAAAAATTTAACTGCCTATGGGTAAAATGGTTACATCTGTCATATGATTGCTAATCTTGAGGTTACTTTAAATCTACAGTGTATTCCTATGGTGCCTCTGATATTGATAATTTAAGTTAAAGGAACAAGGGTAAGAATGATTTTGAGATGAAATTTAAAATGTCAACCTCACGAGCACAAATTAGGGAATGCTATGGTGCAATTTCATTGAAAAAATGAATGCCTGTAGTGCATTGGAGAACCGGTGAAATCACAAAGAAAAGGTGTAATCAAATTTGACATTTTTTAATTTCCAAAATGAAATCTGTGATTACACATTTTGTTAAATTGAATGTGTGATGTGTGGGGGCATGTCATTAGTTTCAACCCCAGATGAGTTCTCCCCATCGCGTGAAGATTCAGCTCTGGAGTTCATTGCTACTACTCCCAGAATGCAATTTCACTCTGGAATAAAATGTGTATCTTACCATTATTAATGTTTCAGAGGTGAAGTGCAAACCTTGGTCACTTATAATGTTAACTGAATGTCTTTTATCACATGTTGTGCCATCATGTACTGAACAGACTATAGGAGGTATTATCAAACAAGAATTGTTGAGTTCATATCAAACAGCAAAAGTGGTTTACACCCATAAAAACTCCCAAAATTTGTTATGCTGTTGTATGGCAGTGGTACTTGGAATCACATGGTATGAAGTTAACTTGGGAAATCGCAGTGTATTGTGGGATATTCCTACACTCTTGTACACACTTTAGGTTGTCAGAATTTAACATCCAGGTGTTATACTTATGGCAAAAAAGAAAGAATTTGTACAATATTTTGATGATTTTTTGTTTATTTTCATGATTGCCGTTATTGAAAAATCGTAAGGCAATAATTTGAACATTTTTGGTTTTTTTTTCAATATTGTATATATTTTTATTCTTACAAGATAGGAATCTCTTGTACCAAATCTCTTAAGATTACACCCTTGGTTTTTGAATTAACCAGGTGTCATGGAAATAATCTGGTAAGCTGAACATGATGCATGCATACATAGATGCATGCCACAACATGATATTGCTGGTCCTTCCAGATGAACCAACTCCCTAGTGTTTGATAGCAAGTAACTACTATAGTACTGTAGGTTTCTTTTTCAAAGTCCATTTTCAGATGCCAGTTTCTGAAATGTTTCCTAGATTTAGTGTGTATTTTGCTGCAACTCTCATGAGAAAATTTTAGGACAAATTGGCTTGAATTCAGTCTGATACTATGTTGAAAATGGGATCTAGTATATGAAAGTCATTGCATTGGTGTGGGGCTCTCCCCCAAACGTACATTTGTACCAAATCAAGGAACATTTATTTTAGGAACCACTATGAGGCAATGAAGTATCAACTCCTATGGCACAGTTCAATAGCTTTCATTCACAAATGTATTTAGAAAACACACCCCCTGAGTTTTGTGTATGATATATGATACCAAGAATACACAAGATCAGATCATGTCAATGAATGTACAAGTACATCCCACTGAACTGTGCCCTTAGTTGATGAGCATATTGTAACTCATAGTGAACAGTGAAGTACAAAATTTAAGAGGAGATCTTCTAAAGTCCAACTAGTATTCCATACTAAACAATATTGTGTTTTCTTTTCTTTCTTGATACAGAAATTGCCAGAGTTCGTAAAGCGCTATACAGTGTAACCTCAGAAAACAAGCCATTAGTATTGCCAGAAGCACAAGGACCCGTTGTACAACTGTCCGAAAAATTATATGTTCCAGTCAAGACATATCCAGATGTAAGTATGTGGTTGTGGTTTTCTTGCCTTTTTTATTATTCCGTCTGGCTTAACAAGCAGAGTTGTGAAAGCAGAGGGGATCTTGCCAGGGCTGTCATGTCTCTTAGGTTTTCGTTGTTTTTCATGTCTTCTCAAAAAGTTGGAAGTCAAATTTAAACCAGACTGGGGTTTAAGGTGCTTCATATGTGGATGTGGCCAACGATCATGGAACAAGGTCCACGGTCATCTGAGGTCATGTTCCGACTGCCATCTTAGCCAGGGGAATGACACAATTTACGTGCAGTAATTTTTGAGATTACAATAGAACATTAACAAGATTTTAAAGGTGCTTGTTCCGATCGTATTTGTGACCCCTTCGACTAACATGGAAGTGGTATCAATTTTGATATCAACAAAGCCATATTTTTCTCATTGTCGTTCTGAAATTTCAGCCTTCAAATCAATTTCTTCCCAAGATAGAAAAAAAAATGGCATTAGAGGCACTATCACTAGTGATTTGCTTTATCAGAAAATCGAAAAAATCATCAAAATCAGATTTTTGCCTGTCTGTAATAAGTACAGGTGTCCTAACATACCCTGCAAATGATAAGACTAGAAGCAACCTAATAAGCACAAAATCGGATATTTTAGTCATAACTGTCCGTACGGACAATTACTACAACACGTAACTGAATGGAGATTCATATCTCTGAACACTGCCGTCTTTTTCCTTTTCTGTCAATTCTTCAGTTGGAAAAAGTAACTTACGAGAATTCTACTGACATATCCTTCACTTTTAAGTTATTTCTGCACATTTCAAATATTTTGACTCTTTCAGATGAATAACTGACAGTGTCTTTAACCATCAAAATTAGCACAGCAGTGACTAAGGCATTGCAATATGCATTATTGCTTCTACCATAAAAACTGCAAGTTTGTTTCCAATGATACTTTGTGGTGAGTGTATGCAAGTGCGCGAGGCTTGCATATCAAGTAGAGAACACGAAATTGGAATAAGCACCTCTAAAAAACGGGAGAGGTGTCAATGTCGGGAATACCTTCGAAGAATGTCCATATGTTGTATACTGTTTCACAGGATATTTTCGTGGGATAAATTTTTGTGATTTTTACAGTTTTGATAAGTTTGCAGTTCATTTCATTCATGGTTTTAAACAGTCATTAGACCCTATGGATCAAAAATATTTTGCAAGGCTTTTAAATTTGCAGTTCTAACAATACATGCAAAAAGCATGAAAAAATAAAATCATGAAAATTTCCCGCTAAACAGCTAGTGTGAACGTACTTCCCCATCAGGTATAATAAAATTATAAATACATCATTACATTTCTCCTTCTCATGATCGACAACTGTAACAGAATTTTTTTTGATTGTGATTAAACCAAACAAAAACTAAGTGCAGGCATACTTGATTTCAAGTTCAATATTTTTTTTTTATTCTTTTTATTTCAAACCACTGACATGTTATAACTTGATTCACCCACTCCTGTGCCATTTTGAAGTGGTTTAGTTTCTTATTGTTAAAAATTTTATCTTAAATGGTAAACTTGAAATTGGCTTGCATAGTTACCTGCCATGGATTCCACCTTCTCAGTAGGGTATCCCCTCTTGTTTGTATGATCCAAGTGTTGTTACAAATATTCGCCAGTAGGAGTGGCGGCGGCCATAACCTATTTTTCTGGGGGGGGGGGGGGTGGCAAGTGAATTTTTTGGGGGGGGGGGGAAAAAGTGAAACTCTGGGGGGCCAAAGTATCAATATTTGGAGATGTTTACCAATTAGCCAAAATCGCTCTGAGTTCCCCAAATTGGGTGATTTTTGGCCCCCAATCGGCAAATTTTGCCAAAATCCTCCTTTTTCTTTTGGGGGGGGGGGGGGGGGGAGGGGGGTTTGGGGGGGGGGACAAGTGGCGGCAAACAAGGGGGAGGAGAGGGGGAAAGGAAAGAAAAAAATGGGGGGAGGGAAAAAAAAGCCCCCATGCCCCCCCCTGGCCGCCCGCCACCCCTATGCTCTCGCTGGTTCCCATGTGTATGATATGTTCAAAGTAAATAACGTGCCACCAGCAAAAACTGTAGTCATGGATAGTGTTTTATCAGAGACAAAAACAAAGGAACTGATTAGTTTTAAGTACATGTTATAGGTACTTCTTAACAGAGAATAGTGTTTTACATTTTAAAATGTATTTTGAAAAGTGTTTCTAGTTAGAAATGTGTTGCTAAATGTTACTATTTCAGTATTTGGATAGAAATAGTTAATTTGGTTTCTATCCAAAAAATAGTGAAACAATTTAACCATGGATATCATTATCAGAGTAAAAATATACACATTGAGTAATTTGATATTTAACTGCATGCAAATACACAGCGTGAAATGGTGTGTTACATTGTACATAATCACCCTGGTTATAAAATATCCATACTGAAACTTTTGTTGCTAACATTAACTGATATTTGGACAAACACTATAGCATCCTGTATCTGTCCAAAATAGTAACGTTAGCAATATCTAACCTAGAAATGCTTTTCAAGATATTTTCAAAATGTTAAACACTTTTCTATTTAGTAACAATGTAGGGAAATATCTATTATTATTTTTCCCCTCTATTAAAAAAAAATATCTATGAAGGGAACTTAATGGTGCACTTTACTGTGAAAGCTGCCATATACTAGTACACATGTGGAATATTGTCCTTAGATAATGGATAATTTGCTTGGTGTTGAAAAACAGAACTGGATAACCTAACGAGCTTGGGATGTTTTCCAGGGCTGTTTATTTTGACTCGGTTGTACAAATTACTCGTGAATATCACACTTTCACTGGAGTGTAGCCGGGGTTTGGATAGGGGGAAAACAGGAAATGTTGTAAAGCAAAACAAGTGCGGTACCTACCTACCTACATAGCGAAGGCAAACGTGGCATTGATGTGAAAGCAGTCTTCAACAACAAAATCCCCCCTCTTGTTGTTAGAGCACTGACAGCATTGCATTCCGCCTCATAATAATTTCACTATGGATAGTCAAATCAATAAACGAGGGATATCCTTTTAACAGTTTCCTGTGCTTCAGGACCTCCAATTGGCACGAATGCAACCTAATTTCACTTTCTAAAAAGACTGCAAGGAAAAAAATTGTGAAAGCATGTTTTGACGATAACAAGTCAACCGACGTCATTTAGTTTTTTTTTGGTTTCTGTTCAGAAATAATTGAGGTCCAGAAATACACTGAATCTTAGCTTCCTTATTGAATTGCGTGGAAGTTGTCTTTGATCGGGTGTCGATTGATATCTTGCTCAAAATACCGGTTGAATTATGAGTTGTTCAGAGTGGGAAATGTTATGTATTTAGGAAGCCGTTTTGAAGGGTGTGTTTTGAGACGGGTAAGGCAAAAATGAAACTCTCCATGGATAATTTCAATAAACGTGGTACATTTTATTCATAAAAGTGAACATCGGTGTAATACAGAGCTATCAGTACTCAACACTAAATACACAAAGATTTTGCAGTTTCTTCTCGATCTTAAAAAATTCTGACTTTGTAAAACGACTGCTCTTATTCCATAAACACATTGTCGGGCTCTATTACACGTTCCAAGGCATTTTACGCACACCCGTAACCACATACACCCTGTTGGCTCGTCTCTTGCCATCCGCCGAGCATTTCGAAACCCGACTCATTCGGAGCAGATGCGTTCTTTGGGGAGCGAATCCAACAATGAGGCCCTTGTTAGTTTTCTGTGTCGCGCTATAAATTTGAAATGCATTTTTGTGAACACCGCGGCATATATTGCAAACCTTGTCAACTAGGTAGGGAATAGGCAGTGTCAGTTTCACGTCAAATAAGTACAGTTTCTCAACCGTAAAATCGCTATGATGGGATCTGTCGGATGCTACGTTGCATGTTTGCATCATCTAGATACAGTTTTGCCGGATGCATCTGCATGTAGCAGAATGAGCTCTGTCAAGTTGGGAGATCTGGACTCGCTTTGTTAACTGGTTTGTTTTGTTACGCATGAAAGCTTTGAAATATTTTTTATAACTCCTGGCTATTAGCATTCTTGAGCAGTACAGTTTAGCGATGTCAGATGAATAAAACACGCTTGTAAATCTCCACAAAGAGAAGAACTAGGGGCAAATATGAAAAAAAAAATGCTTGATGGGAAATGTATCAGTTTACATTTTAAAAAGATGAGTATTTTTGCGTGTTTCCACACAAAAGCGTAGATATTCAGTGACATTTCCAGATACAGTGTCAAGACGGGGGTGGGGGGTAATGGCCACAACTTGCAACTTGATGAGGTCGGTGACCAAACACTCGCAAATCCAAACACACCAAAATCTAGAATTTTATGCTCTTTTTAGCATATAAAATGTTAGTTCTAATTTTGATATGATTATGAAAGGGCTTGCATTTCTTGGAATTAGTAAGCACTTTTTAACCTCACCCAGAGTACTGGGTGTGTGTAATGTGTATAGTACGGTAAAGGTGCACAGCAGTGCTTTATGGGATAGTCAGAAACCACCCTGTGGTGTCGAGGAATGCAAGCAAGTCCATGTAAGATTATTTGGTTTTAAAGTTGTTAAGCCTCGGTTTTGTTAGCCTGTTATTGAATCTTAATTAAGGTTTGGAGAAATTGTATCCTGTACCTCTTGAGAGTTGCGCACTGAGGATGTGAACCTGTGAACCGTGCAGCATTTTGACCAGTTTGTTAATTTCAATATGCTGGAGTCGTTTGTCTCGCAACATACGAGCCAAGTGTGAGTAACTCATTTGTGTGCAGTATGCGAGATCCTAGATATTGCCCTAAAAATGTCAAAGTGATACATTTTTGTTGGATTGGAGTCAACAATGTGTGCCAATTTTGACTAATTTCCCAATAGTTTGATTTTGAGCTGACTGGATAAAGCTCAGTACCAAACTGCTTGCCCTGAGCCATATTATAATTTTGCTTTCTTTTCATTCTATGAAAGGATATTAAAAAAAGGGGATGAAATAATCAAATACTTCAATTATTATCTCATAGATATGCTAATTAATCCACAAGAATGAACATATCACTGGAGATATTTTTTTCCTCCCAACATTTACTGCCTCACCTCATGCCATAGCCATTCAGATACGTAATTCATTCAGTTCACACCAATACTTCACTTAAAATGGCGATCATGTGCCTTTATTTAAATGTGCGACGGGTCAACGACATGCTCCATCGCGCTAGTGAATGATGAATTCTGAACAGGCGGGCTCTGCATCAACACCTTATTCGAGGATGGCTTGTGGGGGTGCAAAGCGAAGCAGATTTTTTTCCTGCCATAGAAATATGACAATAGAAAGCCCTAAATAGGTTTCAAGAACATTTAGCTTTTAGATATAATTGCTTCAATTTTTATTAAAAAAATGGAAATTTTGTCAAATATAAAATCAAAAGGTCATTTAATTTTCTTCAACTCTACTAAGTGGCAAGCTTGGAAACCTGTGACCATGGCAACTAGGTGTTATTCTAAACATCATTTAGTGAAAATACCATAAGAAGTCACTTTAAGGGGTTTTGTTTTGTTTGCTTGTTTTATTGATTTTTTTTAATGCAGAAGTATCTTGTTTGCTCTCATATTAAGGATACCTTGTACCTTTTTAATTTGATTTCATCTTGATAATTCTATAAAGAGCTGAAATAATACAAAAAGGTAAAGTGGTTGAAAATTGTGGCAAAATTCTTGCCCATTATTATGGGCTAGTCTAATAAGATTATTTTTGCTTTAAATTTTAAGGTCCAATACCAGACTCAAAGATGATTGCCAGTAACTCTAATATGCTTGAATCAAGAATACTGCAATGTCTAGTATTTTCACATATTTTAGTGATTTGTAACACCATTTCTGTCGTAAGAACTTTTCACATTTCCTTAAATTTTATATTTCATTGGCCTGTTGAAAAAACTTTACTCGCTGTAGCATAATTTTTTTCCATGAATGCTTGCTGTTAGCAAAATTTCACAAATTTCATCCACATCAAAATATCATAACATACTTTGTATTAGAAGTAGTACATAAGATGAATCATTTGGACTTATAATTCTGATATCATTAACCCTAACAGTACCAATCACCAACAAATGCACTGAGTGAAAAAAGGGCGAAAGTCCCGGATGTTAATAAATGTGGTATACCTTTGGAGACGTTTTTGTTCATAAATCAAATGGAAACATCTTTTGGGCCTAAAATTTCTTGAGGTAATGAGAAAATATGAACTTTATTCTGATACCAAAATCTAAAATTTGCATTAGGCCTCAAGTTGGGGGAAGATTTTGTTGATCAGATTTAATCTTAAGCTGGTTTTAATTAATGTGTGCACTTGGAAAGAAACTGCAATACTACCGTCAGATTAATAATTTGTTGGCAGAATCATGCCGTGAGCCAGAAGGATATCACAACTGGTTTCGCGGTGCGTAATTGGTCGAAGGAATGCGCCCAACCTACGCGTAGCTTGTTGCACATAAATTAGGTGTGGGTATCTCCTGTATTTTTAATCCACTGTAGAGAATTTATTGATTGTACCATATGCAAACATCCACATTAAAATGACACTTCTATGTTGATGACTCTGTGTTCCAATGAGGGAGAAAAATACCAACAGAACAAGTACTGTACTAACCCTAGTATAGTCCACTATTTTAAACCTGAAATTAGCGAATTTCAGTGGGGGTGGGATTATAATGGGATTCCACCCTAACATGGAAACACATAAGCATCAACATTTTCAGCCTTCAGAAACTTAACTTATTCCGTATTTTCATGTGTCAAATTAGGTGTGTGATCAACAAATGAACTGAAGCATGAAACCTAATTAATTTGGTAAGAAAATCTCTAGAAGATACTACCAAAACAGTAATGATTTTAACAAAATCGCATGCAATCTCTGCCTTCCAGCAAATAACTTATGGTGGATTATAATGAATTTTTTACTATATAATGTTCAGCTGCGCACAAACCTTGGGGTGGGTTATAATGAGCAGGGACTATACTCGCGAATCGTACGTATATAAAGGTTGGACCTGTTGGATCAAGGAAATGATAAAAACTTGGGCTGTAGAGGGGGACCCACATTAACAAGATCTGAATGCTCAATCTTTTGGAAGTCCCTCCAATGGCTGTTTTCTTTAAACCTTTATTTTTGCAGGACTTTAAATTTTGACAAATTTCACTTGAAGCAGATTAGCCCTGATGTAAATTAAAACATGCAAACATATAATAGGTTTGTGTAAAATAAACAACAGAAATAGAGAATGCCAAAATGGCAGTATGTGAAATGTTCTCATGGTCTAACATTGTGAAAATCTTCACTTAAATATAGTGTTCCTCCTGCTGGAGGCCGTGACCAACTAAAGAATCTAAAACCAGAATAATAAATTTATGATTTGTTGCCCACGGTGTGATAACAATATATGGGAATCTAAACAGTCTCGGCGACATACCGGTGGGTCAACCCCGCTATGTACCGTAATAATTTTAAAAACATCTCCGCATCGCTGGTGTTGTCGTCGGGCAAATATCAGCACAGTGTGCTAAATGCAGTCTGACTGTGCCCTAGATGGTAGGCAATGGTTTTGTCGGCAGTAATTTGTATAAAGTGGCTCTTTTTTTCTCTAATCTATAAAGCATGTATGGAGCTTTCTAGAGAGAGCATTTCTTGAAACAAATGGCAAACTCTGAGAAATATATTTGTGTTTTCCGGACTGACTTGTTAGTGTTTTTGATTGGTCTATTATAGTTTATACCATTTAAGTATGACCAATTAGTTAAAAAGTGCTGGCATTACTTTAATGCTTTGATGTGTAGTAAACCAAAGGGAATCTTACAAAATTACCTGCAAATGTGCACACTGGGGCCAAAATGATATTTCCAGTTTTTGTTTTTGCCAACACTGATTGCCATGTCTTTTCGAGGTCATATGAAACATTCTGGGGAGCCTTATAGACTGGTCAACTCTGGACATTTACAAGCAGTGTTTGAAAATGACTAAACAGGGTGAAAATGACTAGCTAGTGTTGAAAATTTGACTTGTGTGGGATTTTCCACCTGTTGTAATCGCAGAGGGTGACCCCCCCCCAATTTGATTCGAGGCCAGACCAGTTGTGCGATCTTATTAACAAACACAGAGCACAAAATTCTGCTTTTGGTTATATTCACTCAGAATTGGCTTTTCAAACTTGCAATCATGAACCTATAAGATGAAGTGCCCAGATGTATTATTCTTCATAATTATTTTTTTCAACAATAATCCTTAGCCAAAGAAAAAAATAATTAAAAACAGCTCGGTTGAGAGAAAGTTCAAGTAACCATCTTTGGTGCGAAGATTTCACGTTTGTGCATATATGACAATGATGGGAATAACCTTTGATGTGAGAACTTCACGTGTGGGAGTGTGAACCTGTGCGGAAGATCCTAAGCGTGTGAATACATGTTAACAGTTCCACAGTTGATGAGTCTGGTTTTATAATTTCATGTTATGAACATACAGGTGAATAAAGGAAAGGGCAGTGTGTTCTGGAAATTCTTAGTGAGGATGAAGAGCCTTTTTACCGAAAACAAAAACATCAAAAGTCAAGTCTGGCTAAAATGTTTGGGCATCTACCTCAGGGTATGAAATCTAAAGTTGAAAGGCAATAGCATAGGCTGTTTTACAAACTAGATTATAACTGGGTCTTAAGTTAATGTGAACACATATTAGTAACTGGTACTAAAAAACTGGTGACTTTCATCTTTTTAAGATGAAATTGGGTCACATATGACAGCTGCTGGAAATGCTGAAAGTACATGAGCAAAATTCATTTCCTTTTTCCTCTAAACATCAGCAAAATTTTATAGCAATCAGTGCATCTTTTATTTTTAATTCCCCTGGCTTTTGCCAAGAAAGTGGAATATTGTAATAGTGTGTTGTATTGTATGTGTGGTGTGTGTTTGATTAGATTCATGTGTTGCAAACTCTTTCTGACTCAATCTCAACATGCTTGAAAAAGTTGTACAAAATGACACTGTAATAGATAATTCAGTGCCTCAAGTTTTGTTACACTAGGTCTGTCGTAAGGGTGGGGAAAGTCTATGTCATTATTGCAAGAGGTGAATGAATTTTATGTAACATCCTCATTTCCAATACCAGCTCAAGGGTGTACTTGCAAATGGTGAACTGTGCAAAGGGTGAATGTACATTTGTAGGTCATAAGACATTCACTATGAGTTACAATATGCTCATCCGCCCAAAAAAAGGCACGTCAGGGGTTGTGCGTGTACATGCTGACATAACTGACCGTGTGATGCTGGGTATCATATATCATACACAAAAACCAGGGGTGTATTTTCTAAATACACTGGTGAATGAAAGCTATTGAACTGTGCCATAGGAGCTGATACTTCATTGCCTCATAGTGATTACTACCATGTCATTAAGTGGCAGTAGGGGGATGCTCTACTGGCTGTCATAGGATGGCAGAATGCCAAAAAAAAATTTCATAGGCCTAACTTCTTTTCTGTAATACAAGTATTCTAAGTTCTAACCAAACTTGGTTATGATGTACATTATCACCTGATGCTTTAGAATGCTATTCATTGTCTCAGGGGTCACCACATCTCCCTCCAGAAGCCAGATTTGAAAGTTTAAATTGAGTATTTTTAGAAATATTCTAAATCCTCACTCAGCAGTATGAGTGCGAGGTGAATCCAGCCACCCCCGTTAGCAGGGACAAAACCGGATTTAAAACTTTGGTTTTAGCGCCCTACTACTACTATGCACAAACATGTTGGTCAAACAGCTCTTTACGAGAGCATTCACCATTGTACCACACACTCTCTTCTCTCCCTCTCTCTGAAAATCCAAGGGATAGTAACTGGAGTTAAAATCTCCATTTTTGGCATGCCTGTGGCACCACTAATGGAGACAAAAATTTGTTTCCATCAAATCGCAATGTTCCAGTTGTGTGCAGCTTCTATTGTCCTCTGAATCCCCTATTACTCACACCGTCTATTATGTTACAAACATCCAAATGCCATGGCACCGCAATGTTCCTTGTATACAATCAAAATTCCGACTTCTAAAGATAACAACTCGTTTCATTGTGCGTGTAAATTGAATTATCACTGGAGCCCTCGAGAGGCATGCAGATAAAATTGTTTGAGAGTAACGCTGTGCTTGACTTAACATCACGGCGAGCGAATTGCATTAAAATCTTCTCAAAAATTAATATCGTAATGTCTTGTGGTTAGGATTTGCCCATGTGGAGGATGTATGATTTCAAAACAGCATTGATCCTCATTAATTGTGCACGAAAGTAAATATTTAACGACCAAATACAGTCATTTCCTAACACGGCTGAATTATGCACCAATTATGCACATTCATTAAAAGTATATCGGGCTCTTGGAGTGTGCGTGTGCTTTCCTGTGGATTGGTAGTTGTTCATTTTCAGATAACTTTTAAGGTCCATAGCCCGATCGGTAATTGCCTCGAAACCAGAACCCAGTAATTTACCGGAAGAAGTCAAAATATTGGTGTATGAAGAAAGCTATAGTGTGTTCACTATAGGATGAAACATGACCTTTCATTAGGTAGATTGAGATAACACTAGAAGAGAACAAGGTCATAATGCAACCCTATGGTAAATATACTATAGTAGCTATAGTGTATTTTGGCACAACTTTGAGCCTTTCCTCCAACAAAATGTGTAGAATATAAGTGGCAAAAGGAGGTCATGTTCCACCTTACACTGAACAGGGTATAGTACTATTCTCATTTACCCTGTGAAAACTAGGAGATGCAAAATGTTTGGTTTGGACGTAATAAACAAAAATGTGTCCCATTTTTCATGCAAATAGAAATCTCTGGCAATTGTAAGGGTAAGGACCCTAAAGACCTTTAGAAATGTTGGATTATTTCAAACCATTGCGATAATACAGATTCCAGGTTTTATCAAAAGCAATGCTTTCCTATTTACCTTCCTGTGCTACCAAGGGATTTCGTATTGAATGTTGCTGCCTCTGACACTGGCCCTAGGGCAAATAAGGAATACAAGGATACAGTGTGTTATGTGTTATGCCACGGAAACCTGGCTTTTCATATGAAAAAAATGATTTCGCTTCTATTGAAAGATTTGGCTTCAGACAATTCGTGTATTTCACACAGAAGCTATTTTCCCAATCTGGCACTCAATATAAGACTTAGCAGGTTGCCCCAGATTCTTTTTTATCTGTCCGTTCCTTGCCTTAAATACGGCCAATCCACAATCAAAGCAAAGCCTCTCTTGCAATCATCACTGGGTTTCATTGGGAATTGAACCGTAAAATGCAAGGTGTGAACTTGGCCAACCGTCCCTAAGCGTGCATGAAAAGATGCTTTTCAGTCGATTGCAGCGTCGTCCTTAACCTTGTGCATGGGTATTTATTTTATTTTCTGAGTGTTTGAGTGTCATCGCTTGCCCAAATCCATCTAATTTCCCAGTGATTTAAGCGATTGTACGTCGAACATCATCCATTGATAATTACCCACGCTCTCATGTCTCTTAGCTTTTTATTTAAAGAGAGATAGAATTGGTGGCAGTCGGCTTTAGGCACCTGCGGTCTAATTTGAATGGGAGTTAGAATGTGCTGAGATCATGTGAGGGTAATTACAGGCTAAATCTACAGGTAATTGAGCCCATTAGAAATCCATGATATTGTATGGCAGGGAGAACCACACTGATACTGCGCAAACCTCCTCATAAGACTGCTCCTACTTTGGAGAAGTTTGGTAAAAAAGCTTTCAGCAGTTAAAGGGTAAAGAATGTTGTCTACACATAAGTTGCATCCACACAAACTCAAACAGTCTGCGATCACATGTGTAAGCACATACATGTGCACACATACTCTCACATTCATCAACTCAATCACTGAATCAATTAGTTACTTAATTACTCAATCATTTGCTCAAGCACTTAATTGCTCTCTCCAGCCTTCCACACATGTAGGAGAAACCAACAAGGGAACATACAATACAGTGAACTCTTTGCCTACCCTACATTATTAAAGTCTACTATAACTAACATTAGAACTCGGAGATAGGCGGCCTGTAGGTAAATTTCCTTCCAAGATTTTTATTAAAGAATGCATTTATCCCATACCCAAAGAGCACTACATAATGCAAGAATAAAGTACTGGTTCAGAAACGGCAAACCCTAAAGCCCAATTGAAGTGCGTCTTAAAGCAGCAGTTTACATGCTGTAACTGAGACCTAAAGCTGTCATCTTTCTGGATGCTCTCCTGTCAAACACCACATGACACACCTTATGGATTTCTTATGACCTCTGCCACACTTTCACCTACATAGTTACAAGGGAGTTGATGTCCCCGAAGCCTTGATTTGTCCTCACCTTTGTCAATTTTTTTAAAGTTCAGGTAAGAAGGTGTTTAGTTAGTGTTGGAGAATCTTGTCACCTGTTTTACTGTCAAAAGATTTAGGTCTGTATAGTCTGATCGACACTAATTAAGCCTTAATATTCGCATCTGCCTATGACTCAGTTTTGTGAACTGTATTCATTTGAACTGACCACATGTGCTCTGGAGATGATATGCTCATCCTTAAAAAAATAGGGGTTATTTTAGGTAGCGTGAATCCTACCTCCTATTTTCATTTTTATGCCTAGATTATGAAGGAGGTTACTCGTTCATAGGTTTCCTTGTGCGGGTAAACTATAGAAATACCCATGAACTTAAGATATGGGATTTTCCTCAAAAACATGAATTTTGGAATGTTTAAAAATTTTGGGGAAAATAGCAATTTTGAATTATAAGTATTTCTATGATACCGCAGCAAGGAAATTATGAAAGAGCACACCTGCTTTCATTATCTGCTAGAAAAATGAAAATAGGAGGTAGGGTTCACAGATATTAAAATTCAAAACTGTAAAAATATAAAAAAAATAAAAAAAATCTGTATTTTGTGATTTTTGACATCGGAAGCGAACGAAAAGCCGTGAAATGTAAAATTGAAGACACATTTCTTTTGGTTTATAATTGTTAAGATGTGACAACATATTGGGAAAATGATCTTTAGATCTATTTAGTAACTCTTGAGCTACACATGGGAACCACCTTAAAACTATTATCGACCCCGCGCGATTTGAAATTCGCGTAGTTAGTGGGATATGTATATGTGTTAAGCGATACTTGACGGCACAGTAGACGTAAACACATTATCACGTGACGCTTTCATACTATGCATTTCCTATGGCATGTATGACGCAAACGTGCCGACCGTATCGCATAACACGTTATACAATAGCGCCAATTTTAAAAATATCGCATGGTAAGAGCCAGATGGTTTATTCATGTTATGGTTAATATAATTCCGTTTTTCGATGAAACCAATCGATATGTGGTCAATAATTATTTTATAGAGTATTTGTATAAATATGTATTCGTGTGCGTGTTCTCCTTTAAGACACTAGTGAATTGAAGGCACTGTGCCATTGGAATTGAGACTTCTTTGGTTCATTGTGATACAATGTCATTATCTTTTGGACACAACAGAAGTAGACTTCCAGCATGATACTTGCAGGCTCAAAATCCAGTTCCCTTCAAATGGAGAGGTGGGTTTTTGGTATAGAAAAGTTTAACCCTGGAGAAATATGAGAAAGAAAGGCCGTAGGGATTGGTTTCAGGCCATTTTATGGATTCAAGCTTTCTGTTATTTGAAATTTCCACCATCTTATTTATTTTCAATCCATTTTAGATGCTTTTATTTATAACATTCGGTATTAGCCAGGCAGAACCCAATATTGCTATGTGCATTAAATTCACGGGACGCCTTCAGAGCAGCGGGGAAAGATTTATGGGAAGAAGTCCGATTTTAGATGCAGGAGGAAACCAAAGTGCTCGGAGAAAACCTGCGAGGACGAGTTTGGATCGGCAACCAAATTCACATACGACACTGACTCGACCGGGAATCGAACCCGGGCCGCATTGGTGAAAGGTGAGCAAATCGCCCTCCCAAATTTTAGCCCAAATTCAGGCACCTTTTCAGGCCGTTCAGACTTTGGGCCCTCTTTATCCCTGGTTTAGGTTATAGGCCTATAGTGTGTCCCAATAAAAAAGCAACACTTGGTGCCAGCCGCTACAGTAATTTTACTCACTCCATATCGAGAGTGAAATACTCTTGAACCTTGCATTTCACTCTTTGAAAAAATAATCTAAGAGTAAAGTCACTCTTCAATTTCCTTTTCTCAGTGACATTCAGTTTTTGGTTTCACTCTTCAGATTTGAAAGTTCACTCTTCAGAAATTTGCTCCAAGAGTGAAATACCCTTCAGAAAAAAATGTTAGTGAAATTACTGCGCTATAAGTCTTGAACAAAAGCACGTATAACTTCTTGTTATGATGTAAGGTAAGATAGAATTGTCAGCTAATGTCCCAGAAAGTTCATAAAGGTGAATATTTTTTGAAATTTTCAGGGATATTAGCTAACACAACCTTCTTACCTTTAACCAATAACAAAATTGTCATATGCTTTTGTTCAAAACTTATTGCGACTACCACAAAGTGTTGCGTTTTTATTGGGACACGCTGTATTTGCCCATTTGCGGTGACTTCTGTAGAACCCAATGTGTCATATATGGTGTTGTGGGAACTCACCATACGCCTGTACTTAAGCAGTACACAACCATTGCACATCCTGTCAGATGACAAGCCTGCATGCATGTGTCAATCCATACCTGGATAAATGGGATATCATTGGCATACAGACAAATTGAAATAAATTTATGTATGGTTACTACAGAACAAACTAAAGAACGATAACCTCTAAACCTAGATCTATTCTTCTATAAGTTATGTCAGTTAATGGTTAGAACTTGAAAAGTTTAAAGGTCATTTGGGGATATTATTGAAAAAGTAGGAATGCCTTTCCATAGAAATGGATATGCATAGTTGCCAAATTTGTTTAGAACTGTCTTTGTGAATTGAATCGTATTGAGGTTTCAAGGGTAAGGTTCAGAGGTCATCTATGGGTCAATTCAGGTCATTGCCCTGAAATTGTAACAAAATATGGCTGCTTTCACAGAAGTGAATGGATATTGTCAGATGTTTGGCACAATTGATCCTTGAAAAGTGACTTATGTGGGGTTAAAGAGAGTAGGGGGGGGAAAAAAAAAAAAAAAAAAAAGTGTCTATGTGGCTTTACTCGGCACTCGCCAGTGCGCAGCGAAGGCTACCTCCCGGGGCTACCTCCAGTGTTCTCCAGGTTGTCCTCCAACATGTCGCTGCTCGGCCATCCGTAGATAAGTGGGTCTTACGCAAGAGGTGTTAATGGCTTGTGACGTAGTATTGCATACCCTCTATAAGTTATGTCAGTTAATGGTTAGAACTTGAAAAGTTTAAAGGTCATTTGGGGATATTATTGAAAAAGTAGGAATGCCTTTCCATAGAAATGGAAATGCATAGTTGCCAAATTTGTTTAGAACTGTCTTTGTGAATTGAATCGTATTGAGGTTTCAAGGGTAAGGTTCAGAGGTCATCTATGGGTCAATTCAGGTCATTGCCCTGAAATTGTAACAAAATATGGCTGCTTTCACAGAAGTGAATGGATATTGTCAGATGTTTGGCACAATTGATCCTTGAAAAGTGACTTATGTGGGGTTAAAGAGAGTAGGGGGGGGGGAAGTCATCTCAAGGTACTTGCTGAAGATAACCAAATGAACAATAGCACAATACCAATGAACAAGTGAATTAAAGCAAGTAAACAAAAAGTATTCCTAAAAAAAAAAGATTTCGGCTTCAGATTTACCATTTTGCCAAAGGTATAAGTAGACTCTACATGGAATGGGCGATGTTTTTATCAGACACAAATTTCATCATGTAGCAAGCTAGCTTCGAGCAAAGCAAGGCTCCACCACGGCTGTTTAGCCAGCCTGAAATAAAATTTGGTAGTTCACAAGCAAATCAGGCACGAAAAATGGCATGTATATGGTCTAGCCGCTAAAGGACCTGGGCAGTCTTCACTCCCCTTTCCCATAATGTAAAGATAAGCCAGGTCGGTAGGCCTGCTCACCACCCATGTATCGATGTGGTCGCAATGAACAGGTTAGTGTCATCTTCAATTGTGTGGCAAACCAATTGGATTATACGCCATGATGACCAGCGTTACTTATGTGGCTACTTGCAGAAATCGATTCGTAGTCACGCAGCCGTAAATCCAGTTCATCACCTGGGCTATTTATTTAACTCGTTGGCATTTCTATGGATTGTCTGCTTCAGTCGCCAATCCTATTCATTCACCTAGTTCTGGTCCGGTTAGATCTTGTAAACAGCAGCGAAATGAAAATATTTTCACTTTTCCTCACTTCTCTTGCCAGGGAAATTGCTTTGCTTCTCATCACTCAACAATTTCTTTTCAGCGTGTTCCTTCAATTCTGTATTTTAAAAATTCCAGTTCAAAGGCCAGAATTACAAACGTACATGCACACATGCACACGCGCGCACATGCACATCCACACACACACACATACATATCCATGCACATACACACACACATGCATGCATACGCATACACCGAGTACTTGTACACATCCATGCCCACTCATTCTCAACATTCTTGAAATTAGGAAAAGCCGTCGCCCTTTTCAGTTTCCTCAAAATTTCCGCAGCTTCTTTAATCAAATCAGTTCAGGTTTATTCAAAGGTTAAGTACAAGGTCATGCAGATAACAAAAGGCTGGAAAGGTCATGTGAGGTGTGCAGAATATGCCGTCAAGGATGTACCGGATAACTATTCAATATAGGGATGTTTCAGTGAGCAAACGCCTTCGTGGGTATTCGCTAGTCGCTATGTAGGTAACTAGGCCCTATGTTGCACCATAAATTGCACTATCTAAATGCAGCAGTTTGTATGTTCCATTTGCTCTCAGACTAGTGACTTTGCAGTTATTAAGTTATGAATATTACTATTTGAAATGGAGATTAGCTACAACACATGATGTCCCTATAGGGACTATTGACAGACATTAGCACCTTAACTATGAAATATTCGATAATTGACAATTGAGAAAAAGCCTCAAGCAGGAAGGGGTAACGCCTGTGGGGATTGAGTAATGGATGGGTCCAAAAAAAGCTTGGTAAGTAGGGCGCCATATTGTCCTCAATTTAAAAGTGTCCCCACTTTTACACTAATATGAACGAAGGTGTGGTTGGTTGATTCTATAATCTTGACAAAAAAAGCCGTGTGATTATATGGCCCAGCATGTAGTTTTGGTAACGACAATAATTATCTGTAGGTAAAATTAGACACAGAAAAATTATCGCAGTTTATAGAATATGCCATCGCTCATTGATATTCATTCATGGCCGTATCAATACTTTGTATCTCATTTTATGCTCTCACATGATCAAATTAGAAATTAAAGGTGCGTGTTCCGATCGTCTTTGGACCCCCTGATTTACCCCGGAGATTCGATTTTGATATCAGATGAAGGCCGTATTTTTCTCATTTCGTCCTGAAATTTAGCCCTCAATCATTTCATTCTAAAGATATAGACAAAAAACTGACGAATTATGGTTAACCATCAATATTAGCACAGTATTGAATAGGGCTTTGCAATGCGCATTTGTTGCTTCTACCATTAAAACAGACAATTTGTTTCCCATGTCACTTGATGGCGTATGTGCAGTACAGGCTCTCCATCTTAAGTAGAGAACACAAAGACATAAATCGAACAAGCACCATTAAGGAATTATCTTCTGTCTGCCTGCCTCTGTAAACGGCCAACCAATAATTGATTTACGTCATAAAAATAGCCCTCCGCAACATGTTATTGCGGGTGCTAAAAATTAAAGAAAATCTGCTAAACGTTAAATGCCAAACAATAATAGGAGCTCACTATCCCATGTAGAGGCCACAGTTCCTGAACTTGTATGTATACATGATATGCACGAAGTAGTAGGCGAGTTCATGTTCAGCAAGCAATTTTTCATAACCTGAAGTTCACAAATTGACAAAAATGTGTTTTTTTGTGGTAATAAATTTTAACACCTCAGATGATCATGATTTCTGAGATGTCACAGAGAAATCTTTTTGGGAAGACATTAAGCTTGTATCCGCATACTTGGGTGCTATCATTTAATGACACAGTCCCCAAGGCCAGAGTCCTCATCTGTACTCCTCTATATATTATTTACTCAATTTTCCTGAATTATAAAGACTCAACCACAGGGAGGACATAGCTTAGAAATAACTTATGACATTCCAGAATTGAAGACTAGCTACCCCCTTGATGCTGATTATTTAGGTTGTGACACATCCCACAATACACGAGAATGTGGTCATGTGACTTTATCTGGCATTCCTTTCATTGCGTGCAAGTCTTGTAATCTTTGTATTCATAAAATGTCCTTACAATCATGCCTGCCTTTTGATACTGAACCAGAAACCAAAACCACTTATCAAAGAAAATGATTGCTTTTTCTAAGGGGATGTAGTGGGCAGTCTTGTCAAAGGCTTCAAAGCATTTGTCGGTGAATGGTGTTCTTTCTGCTCAAAAGTGACTTGCTAACATAATTGGTAAACGTGGTTAGGGTTTGCAGATCTCCTAAATAGGAGACTAGCCAGGGGGGCTCAGATTTTTTGGTAGTGCCCATTTAAAAAATGTGGGGTCTGGAAGCCTAAAAAAAGGTCTTATTATCCCCCATTTAGAATTGGTACAACCGTAGTTCTTCATATGAACGGACCAATGCAGCCTATTCTTTGTGGGAGGATTTTTGTCTTAGATAAGTACATGGTGTTAAGATCTCAAATGCACCAAATGACTTTGTTTTTAAACAATTGCCAGCTGATTAAAATGTTCTTATTCTTACCCAATTCTTCCTCTCTCTCTCAGCACTGATAAAGTGAAAATCTGTTGCATTCCTTCTGGGCTGGTTACGATAATATTGCCGATGCTCAATGCTGATTGTCTAACAAAATCTCTTTATTCATAGCAGTAAGAGTATTTCCTCATGCATTTCTCCCTTGTCTCTTCGTTGAATAATACGCCGAAATTAAAAGCTAGAATTCCCACTCCGGATTATCCCCTTGCCTAAATCTGATTTTCCAGTCCAGTTGCCTTGAGAGGGTTAAATCATCTTTTGCTTTCATGCAAAAGAAATGAATTTGTTATTGAATCATAATCTTTGAGTTGAAAAATTGACAGTGATGGTGATGTCTCCTGGAAAGGAGGGTTTAATTCTTCTGAGAAGTACCAGCCGATTGGCTAAAATGAATGGGGACTCATTTGTTAACCAATCAATAACACACTGTAAGAATTTGGGTATCCCTGAAACAGATTGGGGGAATTATTTAGAAGAGCTATTTTTTAAAGGTTAATAAATGAATAGATCATGTTCTTAGCCTATCAAAATTCTGTAAGTATTATGTTAATGTTGCCCAGGGTTAGGAAAACATACTGCATGACATAACTAGCCACACCCTGCGAACCTGAGGAACAAACTGTTCCCTTGGGTTGTAGAGGCCTTCTGGTCAAACTTAAAGTGTAATTTCACCCAAAACAGGGAAATGAGAAATGATACAGTTCATAAGTCAGCGACCAGTTATCACATCACACTATTTTGAGGACTCTTTAGCTCTTTAATACATTTAGTTTTTTTCATTGTGTAATCATTGACATTTCCTGCTCCACTGTAACCTCGGTCGCACAGGTGGCCCGACGTCCGTAAACATGCCATTTTTGGGACATTTTTGAAGTGGGGCTGTAGTTGTGCATGCAAATATTGTGATCGTGGGGATTCCAATACCTGTTCATGGCACTTTCAGGAGATGAAATCGGTAGCATTCTGCTTTTGAAAATTGGTGATGGAAATTTGTGCTGGTACTACAAAACTTTTATGGTATACAGTGTAACTGAGAATTACCATTCCCCTCCGGCATTTTTTTTTGGGGGGGGGGGGGGGGTGGGTAGATATCTCAATATTGAAAAAACGTGTTTCGGATGCATCATTAATCCCGAAGTTAGCAATTTCAAAATTTAATAGAGATCCATCAAGTATAGCTCGCATTTCAAATTCTGTCCAATCTTAATTTTAGACTAATTTTTGAACCAATACTCATTACAAACTTACTAAAGTGTATCTTTGTTTCTCTTTCAATACCTTCACCTAATGAGAGCTAGTCTTTCAGCAGTTTAAACTAAAAAAAATGAAGTTAAAAGTTCCACCATAGGCCCAAAATGTTTTGTAATACTACAGTAATATGGAACTATGTTTCATAGGCTAGGTGTGAGTCATATTGTGATAAAAAATTTTGCATGTTGTCTAATTTTTGTATCCTGCTAAATTATCCCTTTTTAGGCTACAGAAGAACATTTGCACGATGCTCAGACAACGGATTAAATCACCATGCTCTCATAGCTTCACACTTAACATTCCATCTTCCATGATCACATTGCGCTCAATCATTCTCCAGCATGAACAACCAATGCAGCATATTTAAAAAAAGGTAAAAGCCCACATTATTTTAGCCTGCGGCTGGGTCTGCCAGCTGACCCGGGAGTTGACACCCCACTCCGCTTCACAAAGATGAATAATGCCCCATTAATAATATCGTTCCTCCTTTATTGCCGCTTTTTGTTACACGGATAAGGCAAACACCCGATCCCTGTTGGATTTTTGCTGTGGGAATGGGCCAATGCTGTGGGTCCATTAATTTATGAAAGTGTTTTGCCATGAATGAATCATGCGTGCCCTGTCATTAGTTCATATTTTTTGCATTTTCACGGGGCTATTTAAAAAAATTAAATGAGTTGACACTGTATTTCAGGATAGTAGAAGGGAATATCGGCTCGAAAATCTTGCCGGAAAATTTGGCTGAACTCCTGGAAATGTTTCTGAGCCTTTATTAGAATGTACTATTTTTAACATGAGGGATGTTATTATAAACCCATTTTAGCAGTAGATTTAACATTGTTCAATGACATTGCAATCACAAACAGTGTCTTGTTTGTGGGGGACTGTATCCTTATTTTATAATTGTTAATTTTTGCTGAGCACAGGTATTCATACTGAAATATTATACTATTACTAACTAGTGTGTTAATCTATCTCTACACCCAGACTCCCTCCCCACTTCTACCTGAAGGTAAACCAGAAGTCCATCTGTCAGTCAGAAATATTGCACTAAAGTTTTGGATCAAACTTAACAGTCGTACACCTCACAGAACATCGATCTCAACATTACGTAATTTGTGTATTTTTTGTAAACCATTTTGAAAAGATTAGTTCAGTTACCCAAGAGGATTTAATGTAAGCTCTTAGAGTAATAACATCAAAATCTGTGATTAGAATTGATCTTTGAATTCAGATATGAGCTCAATTTAGAAATTTCCCCTTTTCACCACGTTACTAAAAGCTCTTATACATATCTCAGCTTAGTTTGTGAATCTGTTTCCTCCTTCTCCCTCCTGTTTTTACTGTAAGTTCACATTCCAGGACCTGATCACATTGTGTTTATGCAGATTCCATCTTGTCATACAAAGAAAACTCTCTAAATTGGCCACCCCTCAACATTTGAAATTGCTTTTTCAAAGTTCCTTCTTTCATGAGATTTTTTTTCTCACCATATGAGTAAGTTGAAATGACATTTATGGTTAGTAAGGTTTCTTTAGTTTTGTGTAAGCAACTCATTCTTATGTTAAATCACAGGAGAAAAAGGAACAAAATTCAAGTTGAAATAAGAAATAGAGGAATTGGTGACATCCATACATAAAATACATAAAACCTGTGTAACCTTTGGGATGAATTTAGTATTCTTCTACTACATCCTTCAACATGTAGTTTATTCCATTGAGGCTGCCAAATTCATAGGGTGGTGGCACAATACAAAATTCTTTCCTAACCTTTTTCCATTTTTTAAAAAAAAGATTTTTTATACCACTTTTTGTTGATATTATGCATGGAAAACCATTTCAACCTTGTTTTTGTAAGAATACTTCACAAAACTGAAATATATAGAAAGGAGATAAATGAAATAAGAAGAAAACTGCTCATCTCATTATCAATCACAGGCTAGGATTGGTTGTAGTTTTCCATTTTGCAACATCTTTATCTTGAAATCTTGTTCTGCGGTGGTATTCCCAATATAGCCTGAAGTGGCAATTTTGTAAGTGCACAGCTTCGATACGGATCCTAGATTGGTTCAGTTGTTAGCGGCTGGTTATGTAGGCCTAGATATAACACATCTAATAATGATTGTGGTATTTTAGCCTAGGGCGCACAGAGAATAGGGGCACATATGTCTTGGCTAATGTCAGTATTGGTAACCAGTGGAGATCGTGACAGGAGTAATCTCTGATAACATTTGTTCAAAAATTGGGGTGAGGATTGAGACAAAATTTTTTCTTTTAAAGATTGTTTAAATTTCCCCCCTCCCCAGTTTTAGCAGAGATGAACTTTTCCATAAATTTCCAGACGTTTGGCCGGAAATAACAAAAACAATATACGGACATGTATTTTTTTTTTTTCAATTTCTGATATCAAAGTGTTTTGATAAAGGTAAAACTCATAAAAACCACTTTTTAGGGAACCAATTTATTTTAGAGAGGGGGTCCTTGTAACACTAAATCACGTACGACAATATGTCCCCGGACCTCACCAGATGCTCACTTAAAAGTTGGCCTTCACATTTTGGATTTCCAGGAATGGGACTCCACCTCTGTTACATTTTCTGGTTGATATCCCAAAGCCACCGTATGGTATAGAGGTGCCACTGACTATCCATCTTCACCAACTTTTGGTGAAATTTTAGTCGATCTAAATTTTGACAGCAAAGAAATGTCACAAAGCCATTCGTATGGCAAATCATTCCCTTCATGTTTATGTAGAATTTCCATGTGCTTGGGTTCCGATCCAGCTGACGTTTTACACATAACATGTGCTACAGCTCCTACAAGCAAACTGGGGTACATTGTTCGTATATTTGGATTTTTTTCGTTGAAAGCAGCGACGGCTGCCTAACATCGTCTCAGGTTGTCGCAGAGGGAAATGAGAATTCAGTGAGGGGTAACAATTTAATGATCCATACAGGTAGTGCATTCATGTCACATTATAATTGAATTTCAATGATTGGCTGCAAATGGGGCTCAAAATAGCTATTTGTTGATAGAGTTTACAATAACACTACAACATCTGGTTGAAGGGGGGGTGATTTTTTATCATCATTTCATCGCAAAATATATTTTCACCATTAGTCTTGGTTTTAATGATTACCTCCCCCACATCCCAAATCTCAGGGGCCTTTGTCTGAAAATCACAGACCTAGGAAGGTCCTGAAATTTTCAGGGTAATTTAAATGCTCATTCAAGGAATATGTCATGTCTGAAATGTGGAAATTTGGTAGGGAGATAAAGCTAAGTAAGTAGATTCCATCTAAATCCAAATAAGTTGAAATTGTCCACATTTGTTGATAATTTGCCCTTTTAATTTCCCGCCCAATTTACTCGAAAACGATTCCGACAATCCACATCGCAGGCCAATGAATGGGCCTTCAAAGTGATGACCATCCATAATTTACGTCGTTGTGACCATCATATCGCAGTGTTGCCACTTCATAATACTTAAAACACACGAAAGGAAACAAAAATGTCTTCGTAACTTTTTTTTCTAATGTTTTATTACTTTCATTAATCCATCAATATTACAGTGTCGGCAATAACAAGTCGATCACCCGATGTTTTGGTCATCACTTTGACGTCACGAGTTGGGCGCGTTTTGATCAATGAAACCGTGGCGAAAAATCCGCCGTTTTCTTCGTATGTCAAAAAGCAAAAATGTAAAATGCCTCTATTTTGTTAATTGTACTCAAATTGTATTATTTTTTCGGAATTCGGATGTATGTACAATATTTTTGGAATGTAAGTCAACTGATCTTGACAAAAATCTGGACATATTTCCTTTAACATTAATATATTATTTTTGAGGTGTTTGGACAATTTGAATAGAAAATAATGATTTCAGTTGTAGTACATGACTATCAAACAAAAAAGATTGAACTCCTGATGTTCACTGTTAAAAATTCCCTGCAGCCAAAACAAAAACAAAAAATAATAAAGCGCTTACCTGAATCTATACAGATTAAATAATTGGTATCCTTAAAATCTGTGGAACCATTTTTTTAACTGTAAGCAGTGCTTTTGGTATGTATATTAAAGTGCATTTGTGGTCCTCCGGATTCCCAACTTACCTCAAAAGTTAAGATTTTTATATCATCTGAACCATTGGCCTGGATAATCCATGTGTACCCCATCTTACGTGCAATTGATAGATCTGTAAGAATTTTGCCATTTTGTTATTTTCTGTTTGTAAACGGACAAATTACAAGCACAATGGCTTAATATGCGACCGTGGGAACCAGCTCTTCGCTCACACACAAAAACGCAAGAGTTATAATCAACTTAAATTTTTGTGAATAAGCTTTTCTTGTATGATAGCTAGTGAGCAACATGGAATACAACGGAAGGTGCTGGAATCGCAAAATGCACTTAAGAGATGTTGCTTTTTTCTTGAGATGCTTCATACTCAATCATTAACCTTAAGTTTGTAACAAGGTGGTGTTTCTAATTCTTAGTATCAACTTAAAAGATCTGAATTTCATGTTTCTTTTAATTAGGCTAGATAATGCAGAAGTGGCATAATTGAAGAGGTGTCAAGTAAAATGTGTAAACGGGCTTAGGTTATGCACTGCTCAATAGTTTCCAGCTCCACCTGTGGATTACTTGGGAAAACAGGAAGGGAGGGGTAAAAGTTTACAGGGCATTGAATCTCAGGGTGAGCTCCCTTCGGTACCATCTGGATGAAGTTGGGGTAGAATTTTATATGCAATGAAAAGAAAACTTGGTGTCTTAATTCTGAAATGTAGAGCCCAGGGTGACATCATTTGCTGAACTTCAAATGGTTTTGTGAAGTAGTCAACCTTGTTTGGACACTTCATGGAAGTCATTGGGGAGGGAGAGGCATTAATTAAGACTTGTCCATTTAAGTCACAAGAACACTACCAACAAAACACTAGAAATTACACAGCAGAGCCAAATTCATTGTTACCCAGAGATTGGTCAAAACATTTTTCAATTTTAAGACAAAACTGAGAAAAATTATGTGGTACATAGTTCATTGAGTGATGCTATCTACCTACCACCTTGCATTTGCTTTCAAGCAGAAAGACACGATCAGTGATCCAGTGAAAGAGTCAAAAATATTAAAAATTGGCAGGACAGATTGAATGAAGAATATAGAATAGATAGAAATTTCTTACGTTATTTTTGCATCTGAAAAAATTGATAGCAAAGGAAGAAACAGCATTTTTCAAAGATATGATAGCCATTCATTACGGGTGTATAGTAAGTGTCCGTACGGACACTCATGACTAAAATCTCCGGATTTGTGCTTATTAGATGGTGTGACGCAATGC
The DNA here is from genome assembly GCA_023653785.1 of Ophioderma brevispina. NCBI lineage: Eukaryota > Metazoa > Echinodermata > Ophiuroidea > Amphilepidida > Ophiodermatidae > Ophioderma > Ophioderma brevispina. The sequence goes on from JAMKCH010050351.1 coordinate 40,305, forward strand.
TGACAATGCGGTGTTTAAACTCTAATTGAGACGTGTGCAAAAGAGCAAGTAATTTTAGGTAAAGAGTGAAAGTTTGAAAGAAACTTATACTATTATGAGGGCGTGGAGTCGCGCCAGTTATGGTTGTTGTTTGTACCAATCAAAAAGAAGCATTTGCCATGGTGATGGGTTGTCATCCAATCAGGTTGCACTTGTCTTTTGGGCCCGTTAAAAGTTAGCGTCCCTGGTTCCTATCAAAACTTCACTTGTAACCTTGGACAGGGAAATGATCACAACAAGTCCGAGCATTGTGGATGTCTCGTAAATATCGAACGACATGATTTGATTACAGAAATTTAAAGCCTGTTCCACTAAAAAATGTGACATGAAGGGTCTCCTAGAGTGATTATAGCGTGTGTACGTTTAAATCATCATAAAATGTTTAATTTTGACGAAACATTGATGAATGAAACCATCGGCTGACCTTGAACCAAACCAGAGCCTTAGACGATGACAGCCGTCTTATCGGACGATGGCTTTTGGTCTTGTAACTTGTAGGGTATGTTAGGATACCTTGTAAATTGTTACAGAACATGCCAAAATCTGATTTTGGATGATTTTTTGTATTCTGATTTTAAACTTCTTTGTGATATGATTCCTTCTTTGAGTGCTGTATTTATATTCCTGTGCAAGAGTCTAAGTACTAAACCCCCTATTCAGAGGGAGGGGCCCATGGAGATACATGATTAGTGCATTGGCTTCAAGTGAATGTGAATACAGACATTTACTTTCATTACTGGGTTGCTTGTATTTGAGAGCACGAATACATCCACAGCTTCAAGTCAAAATTACTATAGGATGGCAAACTCAGTTCAAATCATCCAATTTAAAATTAATACCTTTAACTCTTTTTCAGCTTTAAAATTCTCCTCCACACCTCCAGAGAAGCACCTTCCTGCTTCGTCTGCATGTCAAAAACGTTCATTGTTTGAAATGTGAGCAGGTGATACCGTGCAAGCATTGAAAAGAAAATACAGAACACGGGCATTCATGTACCGTTGTCTTCCATTCAACACTGTGGAGATCCAGCCCCCATGACCGGACACGCTCACAGATCGCATGCAAAGAGAAAACAATATTTTATTCATGGTACAAATGCTTCCTAATCAGGACTACACCTGAACTTGTTTGACTTGCCTATTCCTGCGATCAGAAACCCAAGACTTGGGTAAAAAAAAGATTACCAGAAATGGAGTCCCGCAGGATGGTTCAACCCCTAATCCCCATACTACCATGCTGCACGGCTACTGTGCCAAATATGAACATAGAATAGCATACTCTATCATGGGAGAAAGTATTATTAACACGTAACTGCATAAGGGGGGTTCCTAGGGAACCAATTTTTTGTTTTTCAGCGGCGGATTTTTAATGCTTGCAAATATATTTGGTTATATTTTGTATTTGTATAACTTTTAGTGCGCTTACATGGTTGCAAAAAAATTCAAATCCATAGCGTCGTGTTTGCGGAATTAGCATGGGTCCATAGGAGCCCCCCTCATGATGCACTAACGGAAAGTGCACGACAAAATGAAAACAAATTATTAGAGTTACTGTGATTCTGATTTTCATAATGCATACACCTAGGTTGACCATAACCAGTAAGTAAATAATTAATTAAAAAAAGTCTTGCAAAGTATAGTAGGCCAATGGAGCCATAATATTTTAATATATCCATGTAGCGGGTTTACTGTAGGTAACTATGGTAAATATACAAGTAACTGCTAAACAAATATTAAAATGGCATGAGACATTTATGTGTGTGCTTAATATGTTAATATAGTTCATCTTCACCAATTAAAGCAATTCAGCACAAGTCTAGTGAAGCATGCCGGCGAAAATGCAGAAGAAGAAACAATAGTGTCTTTTCGCACATTTTTGGCGCAAAATGAAATCAATGTTTGGCCTTATTTTCCTACGAACAACTTCAGTTTTTATTTCTTTATTGTTGATGTCTTTGAGGCCATTATAACAAAAAAAAAAATGGGTGGATTTCATTAAAAAAAGCATTTAGGAAGTGGTTTATGTAGGGGGGGGTCCCCCCCCCCCCCCCCCGTTTTATGCACTAACGGAGTGCAAAAGACCCCCTTAGCAGTTAAGTATGTTAATGCACCAGTGATTTTTTTTGTCCAAAGTTATATTCTTTAATTAAATTTGCCTTTTTTCCCCAAAATGCATCAAAACATGTTAAAAAAGCCTTATTAGAAAAAATGGCGGGGCCATATATTTCAAGCAAAATACTAAGAAATGGCTACCATTTTCTACCAAAATGATACAAATGACATTAGAAAGAGGTAAGGGTTTAACTCAGCTCAACATCTCTGACCAAACCAAACCAAATTGAGATAAGGTAAGATGACAGGGCCAAGCAGGTCACAAATTGATATGAACAGTACCAAAATTGTACTTGGTGACTAGATTATTGTACACCAAGTGAATTTTTCATAATAAAAGAAATGGTTTGAACAACTGCATGACACACTGAGGAGAGTTGCTGAAACACAAATCCAAACCAAAATAGGCAATGTGAACTATAGGGTTAGAATTTCAATAAAAACTATTACTTCATCAGGCACAAGCAGTCTCATAAAGCTTCGTTCCTGGGTTGTTAAATTTGGGTGAAATGGCCTTTAAAATGGTTTCAATTGATCGTACGATAGTCTTACTATTTCAAGGTACCTTCACATATTTGACCATTGGACCCGGCCCTCGGGAAAAGCCCAAACCACTTATTAATAGTCCAGGCTCATTAGCGTGGTCACAAAACTAAACAGCCAATGGTACTTGAGCCGTTTATTGTAGAAAACTGCGCTAATGATTGTGAAGCGAGGATAGCCATTGCAGGTCTGTATGTTCACAGGGGGGTATGTGACCTTCATCAAAGGTGATGACTATTACTCCCCAAAAGCATAGTGCATATGGGATCAAAAGCACACGTCCTCTGAGCAGAACCTGAAAAGAGCAGGGTTCTTCATTAATAGGTTATCTCTCTTGGATAATTGATTGATTATTGACTACAAATAATAGCAAGACTAGGCCTTTGTTATTTCATGCAATTGTCAACATGCACTATTGATGTGCCAGTGTTAAAGGACTACAAAGTTACAATGCAGAGCAGATCCAAATTGAGAGAGGAGAGGAAGGAAATGAACAGGAAGTCTGATAATTTAAGCTGTGAATAATCTGGTATAAAAAACACACACAAGGCTTGAAATGGATCCCGGATGCTTTGGATGAGATTAATAAACTGGAAGAGAATGGAACCCCAAATACCATCTCAGGTATAATGATGTGAATCTCCCTCTGAAGTTTAGTAAATAGTCTGAATAGGTGGGCTTAAATGTTTAATATTTGTCACATTTGTAGAGTTGGTGAATGTAGGTTGCAAGTGGGGAAATTGTCCCAGAAGAAGTGGAATGGGAAAAAAAGATCTAAACTGAAAATTGCAATACGTGAGTAGAAAAGAAAACCAATATTCTCCCTCCCCACCCAAAAAAAAAAACCGCAATGCTCACAGGGATGATCCAAAAAAGTCCTCCACTGCAAATGATTGAAAGCAGTTATATTTAATTCATTTAGTAATTGGTATTTTTTGTTTGAATGATATATCATATGATAGTCTGATATGGCACCCTCCAAGATACATAATTACTTGGGTGCATATCATGCTAGATAAAATTTACCTATTCATTGTTGATCATACCAGTAAATTAGCAAGTCTCAAAGAGCAGCATTTCGCAAGGGATTATGATTTTGCACACGCTAAATATGTAAGCTTTTATCGACTCTGTCATACCATCGAAAGAGCGAAAGACAAAGACAAAAAGTACGGTCGGGTAAGCCAGAATCTCAATTAACGAGCATGCTAATTCGTAGTTTTTTATGGGGCGGTACACGTGCAGTATGAAAGCGTCTGTGTTAGCCAGTATGCAGACTTGCATAATCCAATCAATGTTATGAGTGGAGTCATTCCAGGGAAGGCCGACGATTAAAAGGATGGATGGTTGGTCTGTTAGTTCAGACGTGGAATGTGAAAAATTCATGTCATTATTAAAAATGGATGCAATTATTGGACAGCGAGGAAATCGTGAGGAGTCGCTTAACGGTCAAGGGTATTTTTTCCTCTTCTTGGTGGTGTCTCTGTTGTATTAAAGATGAATGTTGGATGTAAAATTAATGGTTTTATTCAAAATCGGCAGAGAAGAAATTGTGTGGTTATTGCAGCAGAATTGCAAGATAATATCAAAGCACTTAAGATTTAAAGGGAAAAATCCTAGCGTTTTATACATACAAATTGCCTTAAAGGTGCAACGAGAGATTTCAAGTTGTCCATATTTTCTGTGATATGTAGTGATTTCATTTAGATTAGACATGCAATAGATTCCCTACCTTTTTATTTGGCTACAGAAATAACTTAAAATTAAAATAAAAGGTGATTTGTATATGCTTATATTCAATAGAAAACATAGGCTGAATTTCGTATTTGCTCCTATACGAAATTAGAAATTTCACAATTTTGGTACCAAAGAAACAGTTCTCAGCTTAATCCTTTCAGATGGGGAGATATTTTAGATAGAAAGCTTTACACCAGTGCAAAAAATCAGAATTTTCGTATTTCTTAGAAGCACCTGTTATTTGAAATCTCTCGTTGCACCTTAAAGTGATATTCCTGCCTAAGATATTCTTACCATTTGAATTGAAATTGTTGAGTTGACATAGTCATTGCAAAACGGATATATTTTGCAAATAGCATTTTTGCATTTTTTGGGTTCATTTCATATCACCGAAATAGCACTTTTGATTGAACTTGGGTAATCTGCTAAAATGTGGGATGTAAATTTGAATGGGCTGATAAAAATGTTAATTTCTTTACAAAATAATTAGATAAATTTGAAGAATTTGCCTTTTTTCTTTCATGTTTTACTCAGAAGTGTTGCATCACTGTGCAGATCAACACGCTTCTAACATAGCCACAGTCAAAATTACAATTCAAGCAAGCAACAAACTGCGAAAAACTAGTCACTTATTTATACTTGATCTGAATTACACATTAGATACCATTCGGCATCCAGCCGACTGGTCGTACACAATAGGCCCCTCTGCCCACGTCAGACTAGGTGATGATCGCACGCTAGTCGTATTATGGATCATGTGTACCACTTTATGGCAAACGTTTGTAACCAAGGGAAATAACTTTGACATCGGAGTAGGAATATCCTGCTAAGGCCTGAGATCTCCCGGGAGTTGCACATTTGAACGAAACACGTAACAGAATGCCGCCACGTGAAACGGCAACTCAAATGGCCTGATAAATGTTTCACCTTGAGGATATGGTAGGCCATCTACTCGAAATGATGTATGAGCTTGAGAGGACTTGTATATCTTCGTAGCAGGTGACAGGGCTCAACATAATGTAGCCACCAAAGGGTAGTGCTAACACAAATGGTCATTATTTAGTAGATAAGAGGTGATGGAGTTGGAAAATGATGCATGAGCTTGAGAATTTTTTTAGATGGTAATGTATTTTGATGATGGCTCTGCATAATATTGCCACTCATGGGCAAAAATTTCTCTAAATGTTCTGGTGAACGTTTCACTGGGCGAAATCCAGTTGAAGGCCAACTCAGGGGTTTCAAAATAATTTTTTCTGTGTGTATTAATTAAAAATAGTCAATTAGGCTAAAGATTGTTGCGTAAAATGTTCAATTCCAAAGTTTGAGATGAATCAGATTTTTTGAGTCTGGGTCCAAATAAAAGAAACGATAACCTTGGTGTGGGCGTAAGGTGTCCAAATCACCAAATATGGTCTAAGCGGGTGTCTCTAGTACATCCCAACCCAGTGGAATTACCTCTGACATCAAGAGGACAAACATTGGTACAAGTGCTTTTATTCACCCTGGCTGTGCGCGACTTTGTGTTAGCTCAATTTTACGTGAAATAAGTTGGTGAATCCCTGCTCAACATGGAAGCTTTTGTTGGTGCATGTTTGCTTTAAGTACCGGTAGTAAAATTGGTGTACTTGTACAATTTTTTATAGTGAATTGACTACTGAACATAATCAGAAAGATACAAGGAGTAAAATGGAATTGTAATCATTAGAATTTACTGTTAGCTTTTGATTGATAAAAACAGAATTTGTTTCTTTTGAGTTGTAATTTTTCTTGGGCCATCCTTTTTAAAGGAAATTTTATTTCTGCTGCACAGAGTTTCTCTAGGTAAAAGTGCCATGTGCTTGTTTTACAGTTTTCACTTTGACATGACATTATCTGTGGATAAAACTGGCATTTTTAGCCATGTTCACAGTCATGAAACCGAAATACCATTTAGCTCTGCTTAAGCTTTGGCTTTCAGTGGTGGAGACTATCTTGTAGAAACTTAAAGGAATGTTTTTTGCTGTCATGTGGCCAGTGAGCCTGTGTAGCTCATGTCCAAATAAGGGCAAACCCATATTTATGGGCATACATACACTTTCATGCTTACATGTGAGAAGAGATTCAAATACTTTCAAAGTAGTCCATTTGCTGAGGAACTTTTAATTAGAAAATCGCTGTACTGTTTTGTAACAGTGAAAATTGAATTAGGTTGATAATGGCAATAGTTGTACTGACAAGTGCTTTTAAAATAAAGAATATTCATGTTCCAAAAGCATAGAACACAAATGCCAGGAGAAATATACTATGTATTGAAAAGAAAAATGTTGGCTTGTTGTTTGTTGTATTTTCTTGTAACAAATGTGATTTAAATGTGTGGAGGTAGGGTTTTTTGCTGTGTGAATGCTCGATTGTATGCTCCAGAATTATGTCATGTCTAAGATGCCGTCATAGGACCACAGCCGTATACCGTAAAGCCGAAATTGACAAATTCATATGAAATGGCTTTAAAGAGCAAACATTTGCCTCATATTTCTAGTTAATGTGCCATTTCTTATTTCAAAATGTATTTTATAAGCATTGTTAAAAGAATATTAATGTAATTTAAAAACTAAATGAAATTGTAAACTATAAAGAAAATCTTGCTAGGGTTTGTGGTTCCCTGCCTAACCACCAATGTGGACCCACAAAATATTTTATCCTGAGGACGCAAACCCACCACAAAAAAAGAAATCAAAGAAATGTTGGTATTTATAAAAACAATTTTTTGCCTCAGGAATAGCATTGGTGAACAGTTTGAGTTATTCTTCCATTATAATCTACCCTCAAATCACTCCCAAGAAAGTCATACTGAACGTCAAGCAGCATGTATTTTACCCAAGAGTTAGACGATCACTCCCCATCCAGATATCATGTCATAATATAGAGATTAATTCGGACTGCTGATGCCCGTAGTATTCCATCCTCCAATGCCAATTGAGGTGAACAAGATTGAACTGTCCAACGTGGATGTGGCACCGGCACACAAATTAATATTTCTTCTCCAAGGATGCGATCGGGGATCTTGATTCACCTCGGAGCGGTCACACCGCGACACAACCTGAATCATCCGTCGTCTTGAAATAGCATAAAGTTGCCTATGGGGTGTTTGGAGGAGGCGGCAAGGTGTGGGTGGAACCGCTTCATGATGTATCTTAGATATGAGGCGGGATGTTGGGTTTTTAGTACATTGTCTCGGTTTGGTTGTACGATCTAATTTTTGAGCTTTTGGCATTGGTTTGTTTTTTGACCATGATGGAAATGTACTGGATTTCAACTCTTCTACTCAGCTTTGTAATACGATAATGAGACGAGAAGCAAAGATAGGCCCATGATATGCTGAATGTATGTTCGGGTCATCAGCAAATACATTGGAGTTTTGGAATTATTGTAACATAATGGCCATGGAATGAATGGCTGTCCAGTACTACGGCTATGATTTCAGTGTTCAAGTGCCAGGTTCATTGAATCCAGTATGAGAACAAAAAGTAATTGACCTTGGAAATAAATTGATTTAAAAGACCAAGAACCAACAAATGATGAATTTAAGTGTAATTATTTGTATTTTAGTTGAACTTGTTTCCACAATTTGCGAATGTAGTAGTGAGTTGACAGTTGGAATGGCCTATTGAACCTTTACATTAATAGAACATCTCCAACTGTTAGTGAATGATGTAGACAAAAATATGAAAGGCAACCTCACAGTAAATCGTGTAGTATGCGTTGTGCCCTTAATTGAATGCGGTGTATTGTCGTGGGAGCCCCGTCCGTCCCTAGGCAATGCACCTATGATCCTCATTTATTTAACCGACAAAAATCTAAACGGGCGATATTTCAAACGGCTGGAGCAGTATCAAGTGTCCCGTCTCCGTCGTCTTTGGGGTCGGATTTCTGCCATTCCAGGCGATGTCTTATTTCATCTGCTATATCATTGCTTGACTTTTCAAATATTTGTTTGTTTTATTGACTGGTGAAAAAAAATCCTCAATTCCAAGGTGTCTACTAAAGTTAATTTTTCATTTTGATGCAGAAAAATGAAGCCAGAATGTAATGAGTATAGGCAATTGATCCAGGTCAACAGAGGTTGTCAAAATAATGGATTGTGATTTGTTTGTCAAAACTACTTCAAATTGTAGGTTGAAGAAAATTATGAAATTTGATTAAAAGACTTTAGAAGAAAGAAGAGGAATATCACCCAAATTCAGCCGCTAAGCTTCTTGGAGTGATTTACCTCTGTTAGAAATAAGTAAGAGATAAAAAGGTTATCAAAAAAAGTGATGATGTCATCAAGTTTTTGACCGTCCGTGTTGATATTGGATACTCAAATTTCCTGTCTGTTTCATTTATAGCTAAATTGTAGAAATCTTTCCTGCGGCCATCTCCAGTAGCAATAGATGATGGATTTTTGTTGATGTTGTTGTAGAAGGGTAATGTTCTTCTGGTCGGTCCTTCTGCCATACAGCACATTGGTCAACAGACATACGTAACTCTCTGGAATAGATGGATCAATGCAGCCCCATAGGCTTCTGTTCGGTTGCAGCAGAAGTCCCGGCAGATTGTCTCGGATTTGACACCGAGGTTAGAGCCGGTTAGAAACCGATTTGGGGGCTTTAGTAATTTGGAATCTGATCGAATCGCTGGGGAAATTAAACTGAAGACGTCAAATTTTATTTTCAACGAGAGAAGTTTACCTGACCAGCGATGTGGGATCAGGAAACAGGCTGGATAAATGGCACTGACTTGCATCCTGTCCTATACCAAAAGTGTGGTATTTGTCAGTGTTTAGTCACAGGGTAATATTCTTGTCTTTGGGTTTCTGACCTTCAAAATCTTGCCTTGAAAATCAAGAGGAAGTCATGTTTTGATTGGATCTTGCATTGAAAAAAATGACCTTTGCCTACTCAGTGCAAAGGGTGTAATATAGTTATGCCAGTGAATCTTCAATGTTTTATGGTACCTGAACATTAGCTTACACATCCCAACCAATGCAATTGAGTCCAGGTCATTGAAATGCCAATAATCTGGCCTTTGAGGACTATTAAGAAAATCGGAGCAAATGGGAGATGTTTCTATGAATTAGAATGGTTTGTTGCATTACTATACCCTGTTCAGTGTAAGGTGGAACATGCCCCCATTCTTTTGCCACTTTTAATATTCTACACATTTTGTCAGATGAGATGCTCCAAGTTGTGCAAAAATACACTATAGCTACTATAGTGTATTTACCCTAGGGTTGCATTATGACCTTGGCCTTCCCTTGCGTTATCTCTTTGTACATGTCAAAGGTCATGTTTCATCTGATAGTGAACAGAGTATAGGGTGTTTTAAGCTTTTCTGTCTTCATAAATAACTCACGGATGCACTAATTGTGCATTAAACCAGAGAAGTGTCAAAGTATAGCTATTTTTGTGACAATTTTGGTAATTCATTGCATTTTACAAATCGATTCCATTTAATTTTTTGCTGCTTCTGAAAAGATTTTCAGGACACTGCATTGCTGCATTCATGCCCTTTTCTCTGTGCCCTGATTAGACACATTCATTTGCATACACATGTACGCCTGTACACACTCGCACAAATACACACACTCATACATGTATGACGTATATACACATAACGTGTAAATGCATACAAACATGCGGGCATCCAAACATACAAAAATCTCAGCAACACATACTTGCATACAGTACATTTATTGTATGTAGATTAGGTGTGTGCATACATAATTTATCTAAATAACGGATACTAAAACGAAAATCTACCCATGCATGCACACACACACATGCACACACCATGCACAAACACAGGTATATAAACATATTGCAAGTAAGGTGCAATTCATGAGTAACAGCCCCAGATACAGCAGCAGCCAGGCCGTACACTATATATAGTTAATCAATAGGCCAAATGGTCTATTAATACGAGCATCGAGTCCCAAGTGGCTTACACTGCAGAGGACCGCCTGTTAGCTAGGCGTGTAGCAAGCGACAACACGAAACCATGTTGAAACGAATATCGCTGCCGAATGTTTGTGCCATCATTTTCCCGCGAATGTTTCACGTTACGCGGCAGAGAAAGCGGAATCGGATCAAGTTCATCGCTGAGAGGACCAGGTGGGAGTTAACGCATCATGTGCTGTTACGGAGTGCAGTCTTGAGATTTTGGCAAGATGCGGCTAATTGGCCAACTTAGGGCGGCTGGATTCAGCACAGAATTGTAGCATCTGGTTCATAAGGGGTAGAGAGGGGTTATATTTACTTAAACAGTCTGGCTTCCTTCCTAGTCTTGAATTACATAGTTGCAGATTGGATAGAAAAAAAAATCTAGCTTTAAAGGATACTACTAATAACTGAAAATGTTATTATTAAAGTCATACAAAATAGGCACTTGATAACCAATATTGAGAATAATGTATGCAACTAACAGTAGATTGTAGTAGTGCTGTTATTGTCATGAATGCAAAAGGATCAGTAATTATTACAGAGTCCAAACTAGTTCCAATGTTGTGAATAATAAAGTTGGTCTAGCCCTAACACAACCGATTACCACAGGATACCACACATGGCAATTTTGTGGTAAATTGTGGTAATTGGATGTTCAACACATCAGCTATCAGTCTAGTGGCGTAGCCAGGTGGGGGCAGAGGGGGTCATTGTGCCCCCTCTGAAATCATTTTTGAGGGGAAATCGGGAAATAAAACATGGATATTCATGTTAAATCAGCCCCTTTTCGGATTCTTTTACACCACGACCGGGAAATACTTGCTTGTGATCGGGACATTTGTTGCACCTACCGGGAAATTGCCCCCTCAGAACCACCGGGCTGGCTACGCGCCTGCATCAGTCACTGTGGTATTCTGTGGTACTGAGTTGTTTGATTGTGCACATCAGTTGTGGTACCTTGTGGTAATTGGTAGTGTACACTTCTAGGGCCTGTGGTAATGTGTGGTATATAGTAATTGCTTGTAAAACATAGTGAATGGTGTTAAGGATAATATTTAGATTTGTGGAACAGTGTTTTGTGAAGACGGGTACTGGTGCTGGAATTTGTCACATGCTGAATTGGGAATGGATCGGAAATTTGCTTTTGAAGGAGATTAACAAAAGTATATTCATTAGTAAAAAAAGTAAAGTGCATGAGACGGGAAAAAAAATAAAGGAAAAATATAAATGTTCAAAAATGCATTTTTGTACTATTTTATTTTTTGTCAAAGATATCGATTGAACCATAGACAAAATTAGATATAGGCCTACCAAACTGGAACGATGAAATGCACCTTCTGTGAGGGCAACCAGAAAAAGTGTTAACAGCAAGTTTTGGCATCTATTCCTAATTTTTGCCGTCAGCATTTCTGGGAACCCGTTGACTCTAGTAGTGATGAATCGTGTTCCATTATCTTTTCCCTACCACATGTGTACAGGTACAATAATGTGCATGCACAAGTGGGGAGTTTGTTTGCAAAAAAACGATATATAGTACACCATTTTCAAATAATTTGAGATAAGACCCCCACCAATATGTTGTGCACAATGTGGGTTTAAATCTTGTAATGCCAGTGCCAGAAGCAATATGTATCTTCCCATTATTGTCTTTATCTGCTAGTTATATCCACCAGTATTTCAATTCATTGGGAGAAAACTGCATATCAGGTTTTAGCACGGGGCAGTACATAACCAAACATACTCTGGCTCACCACAAACATACATGTATAATACATATGCACACGCATACACCCACACAAATACACGCACTCATGCACACACACTCACACATTGCCACGCACACACACACACAGGCACGCACATGCACATACTTTTGCATTTGTGCAAACACATGCAAGTATGAGTACACACACAAGCAACTCCCAGGGTGTCGCTTTTCTTGGTGAATTTATCCTTACTTAGGGTTACTGTTATTTGAATTGCTCTGCGTAACCTTCAAAAAGGTAAATGTATAAGACCAAAATCCTGTGCGAGTTCCTTTCGTAGCCAGCTCACACTATGAGCTAGTAAAATCTCAATTCCCTTGGCACAGTTCAGTTGTTTTCATTTGCTAATGTATTTAGGATTTACACCCCTGCTTTTTTTGGGTATGTTATATGGTATAATTCACACAAGGTCAGTTCATGTCAATGTATGTACAAGTACAACCAACTGAAGCGTGTCCTTGGTAGATGAGCTTATTGTAACTCATAGTGTCAGGCAGTCTCAGTGCTGAGCAGGAATATCACATCATCAGTACTTTCACACTTTCTGGCTGGGTGAAGTGTTTGGGAAATGGGTTTAGGCTTTCAGCATCCATGGATTTTGATGTGCTGTCGATCTGAGGGGGAAAAGGAACAGCTTTCGTATGCGTTTGTGTTGTAGCTCCCAAGAAATGTAATTCGGTGTTGAATGTAAGAATACCGTGTCATCCGGGATGTATTCGCTAAAAGGTTACCTGCCACTGCCCTATATTGCACCACGAGGAAGGTTTTATGCATGAATATACAGTTTGTGATGTTATTAGCAGGTGGTGAAAATAAGGTGCTGTGAAAGTTGCTTTTGACAGGTGATGTTGAAGGTGATGATGTGTTTGGTTTGTTAGGGGGTATGGTTTTTAATACCTGGGTAATGTTGTGAATTCTTAGTTTTAGCAAGCCAAACTTGCTTAAAATTAGTTTTGTAGGCTTTTAGCCCCATGAGGTTACCACCTTTCTTACATCATCTCTGATTGGCTTGTTACACCTCTGAGTAACCAATCAAAATAGACCTTTTATATCTGTAAGTCCAACCTTAAGGCTTTTCTTAACCATACCCCTGATTGGCTAAATACATTGTATTATTATAACCCTATGTGTTACCAATTTTATCAACCAATAAACCTCAGGCCCACAGGAGTTAAATTTACACTCTACTTGTTGCAAGCAAAATGTGAAAATTTAAACCATTCAAAGTAAGCCTCCATAAATTGTAATGTATTGTACCTACTGAAATATTGGTCAAGTATAATATTGTGAGAAAGATGTGCGTTAGTGTTCAAGCAGATCAAGTATGTAACCTGTACAACCTGCATAATGGATTCAGAATACTTTCAGCATCATACCCAAAGTCAGTGTCTTAGTACACAGGCGCACAGTGGTCATGGAACTTTGCCATCAGTGTTAAGACTAATGTAGTCTAAAGTGAATAATGAAAAGGGGTGACATGCCTAGCAGAGTTAGTGTTCAAGCAGATCAAGTGTACATATTTTCTGCAGTGTTTGAACCTACACAACCTGTATAATGTATTCGGAATACTTTTAACCTCATACCCAAAGTCATTGCCTCAGTACACAGGTGCACAGTGGTCATTGAACTTTGCCTTCAGTATTGAGACTAATGTAGTCTGAAGTGAATGAGGAGGGACAAAGCTGGCAGGTTGAAGAGTCAATGGTGTATTGACTGAGCCTAACACCATTTGAAGTATCTATGCAGTGTGCCCTGCAGCACCATCAATTTCTGCTATGCAGACTTTTTGTTAGGGGTTGAACTTGTGATGGGCATTTACTCAGAGAGTAGTGTCGGTGTGTGCCTAGTATTTATAGGAGTTTTTTTTTTTTTTTTTTTTAACAAATTTTGCGGGGATCATCTAATTCACTACTCTGTTAAGTTTTAAAGTTTACGAGAATCAACATTGATTCACGCAAATCAGTTTACGAGAATCTTTGCGAGAATCGATTCTCGGATTCTCGCCGAAATTCTAGCCCTAATAGGCTTTTAGCCTCATGAGGTTACCACCTTTCTTACATGATCTCTGATTGGCTTATTACACCTATGAGTAACCAATCAAAATAGACCTTTTATATCTGTAAGTCCAACCTTAAGGCTTTTCTTAACCATACCCCTGATTGTCTAAATACATTGTATTATTGTAACCTTATGTGTCACCAATTTTATCAACCAATAAACCTCAGGCCGACATGAGTTACATTTACATTCTACTTGTTGCAAGTAAAAAATGTGAAAATTTAAACCACGCAAAATAAGCCTCCGTAAATTGTAATGTATGGTAGCTTAGAACTGAGATATTGGTCAAGTATAATAGTGTGAGAAAGATGTGCCTTAAGCTGAGTTGGTGTTCAAGCAGATCAAGTATGTAACCTGTACAACCTGCATAATGGATTCAGAATACTTTCAGCATCATACCCAAAGTCAGTGTCTTAGTACACAGTTGCACAGTGGTCATGGAACTTTGCCATCAGTGTTGAAACTAATGTAGTCTAAAGTGAATAATGAGAAGGGGCGACATGCCTAGCAGAGTTAGTGTTCAAGCAGATCAAGTATGTTAAATGTATTTGGAATACTTTCAACCTCATACCCAAAGTCAATGTCTTAGAACACAGGTGCACAGTGGTCATTGAACTTTGCCTTCAGTGTTGAGACTAATGTAGTCTGAAGTGAATGAGAAGGCACAAAGCTGGCAGGTTGAAGAGTCAATTGTGTATTGACTGAGCCTAACACCATTTGAAGTATCTATGCAGTGTGCCCTGCAGCACCATCAATTTCTGCTATGCAGACTTTTTGTTAGGGGTTGAACTTGTGATGGGCATTCACTCAGAGAGTAGTGTCAGTGTGTGCCTAGTATTTATAGGAGTGCCTAGAGTTAAAATTAAAGATTGCAATTAAAGAGAGGACAGAATTCCATGGTTGAAAGAAGTGACGACACCCACACAAATGCTGTGCACACAAATTTGCCTACATGTACAACAAGTACACATGAATTCATATGTTGCTGATTGGCTGAAAAATCACCTAAGTTGCATTATGACCAAATGAAAGTGATTTAAAATGATATAACCATGAGAAAGAGATGGATGTTGTTTCAAAGTCACAGAAATTTGGGCAAAAATAAGGACACATGCTTTAGAAAACAATTGCCACTGGCCCTTTTGGCAGTGGATGTCTCGAAATTTCTCTTCTAGATAGATACTAATGATGCCCAGAATGACTCTACCTCAAAAATGGATTCAAGCCTTGTTTACATTGTTATAGTTGGCGATATTAGAGCTGACGTACAACCAAGATGAGAGTGATTTCCTGATTAAGTCGCATCAAAGCAGCAAAGATTAAGGTGTACTAACCAAGATTATTAAAAGATCCAAATCATCATTGCAAAGTTGACCCAATTTTAAGCATAATGGTATTGGTTTGTCTTATTGTTCAACCAATAAAATGTTCAGCATAATTACATTTTACCTTTTGCACCTATTTGTATTGTGTGCTTTATTCTGTTTAAAACAGAATAAAGCACACGGTACAGAGTAGATGCAAAGGGTATAATGTAATTATGCCAAATATTTTATATGTAGGCCTAATGGTAAAATCTCAAATTCAATTTTCTTGACTCAAAATCATATGGTTCACAAGTGAACTGGGATAACCTGTTTGATTTGCAGTTTGTAAAGCCGGGTATTAGTGGCAGCATTTCACTTGCAAATGGAAATAACAGGCAAGCGAGCGTGTAGTCTGTGTGTTTATGTTAGGACAGTCGCTACATCTTCGTACGCTTTGTTTTCTCATTCTTACCGTTGATGTTTAGAATCGCATTTCTTGTAATTCAGAAGGGGGATTTTCTCGTCATCTTTAATGCATAGCTGCTTTTTAGCGGGTATCACGGAGAACATCTGCTCGAAGAGATAAAGCTTGAATTCATTGATCGCAAGACTGAAATGCTTTTTTCACTGATGAAGGTTGAGGAGGAGGATAGGTCGTTACTTGAGACGTATATGTTGTTCCTACTTCTCCAATTTCAAGCAGTTGTCGGTGCTTTGGATAAGTTCTAATTCGCGGGAAACTTGGTGTTTGTTCTACATGCTTGTTATTCAAGTGTGTCCTTATGCATAAAATGTGCAGGCATTTTTAAAGGGGTTTATTTGTAAATAGACCGTGACTGATCAGTAGTTTGGCATTGTCCATAATTAATAGTAGAATCAGCTATATTGTGTGGTATCGTAAACATTGGCATTGGCAAAAACTGCCAAAAAGACTGCTGTTGCTTGACTACATAATATTTTACAGTGGCCAGCAACAAAGATATACAGACACCCAGTAATTTGTATTGCCATTTTATCTTGTGATTTTGAATATTTGTGGTGTTATTTTTTGAACATATTTTTATAAATTGACACGTGTCTTATCGTGCAGAAAACTGAATATCAGAATCGGGAATAGTAATGGTCCAATAGTGAAACAAAAACATTGGTTTTGGCATCAGCAAGCCAAAACCTAAACCTTAAACCTATATCAGTTAAGTTCTAAAAATAAATAAAAGGGTGAAAAAAATAAATGCTTTGTAACTTATGGGCCATAACTTTAATTACCTGTATTGAAGAGTTTCATAAGAGTGACCCCAAAATTGCAAACATGAAATTGTTTGTTGTAGGGAGGTAAATGTTTACCCTTAAAATTCACTCCTTTTTCCTATAGAAAACTTTTTGGTTTTTCATGGCCTTGGTCTAGGTGATCTCCTTATAAATGCATACTAATGATCAATAATGTTTTTTTTTCTCTCCGAATAAAGTCTTGAGATCTGTGACACATGTATTTAACAGGGAAATGTGTGGGTATATTTAGACTCCAAATTGTTAACATCTTCTCTTTTCCTTTGCTTTGTTTTTATGCAGTTCAACTTTGTTGGGAGAATACTTGGGCCCAGGGGTATGACAGCAAAACAGT
Source organism: Ophioderma brevispina (assembly GCA_023653785.1). Taxonomy (NCBI): domain Eukaryota; kingdom Metazoa; phylum Echinodermata; class Ophiuroidea; order Amphilepidida; family Ophiodermatidae; genus Ophioderma; species Ophioderma brevispina. Next base: position 57,444 of record JAMKCH010050351.1, read on the forward strand.
TGGAAAAAGACACAGGATGTAAAATAATGGTGCGAGGTAAAGGCTCAATGAGAGACAAAAAGAAGGTAAGTTGTATTTGTAAAATATAGTTATAAAAACTATTGTCACGAGGTATAAGCTTATGACCTAATGGGGGAATTCCTCTTTAGCTCTATTCACTGCGCGCTCGACTTGAGACCAAGGGGTCCCGGGTTCGAGCCCCGGTCTTGGCGGGACCGAGAAATAAGTCGCTGGTATACCTCGGTGAGTAATTAGATAGTTTACGGATTGTGACGTTAGAGTTCGTGACACTTGCAATTTTTGTTAACTCCTTGCTCATGTCATCTCTTTATTCCTCTCCACTTGGATTCTTTGTTTTTAATCCATCAATTCATTGAATTGATGGATTATTGTCATCGAGAGCGGCGTGTTTTAATATGTTTTTTTTTTTTTTTTTTTTGTTGTTTGTAAAATATAGTTATAAAAAACTATTGTCACGAGGTATAAGCTTATGACCTAATGGGGGAATTCCTCTTTAGCTCTATTGACTGCGCGCTCGACTTGAGACCAAGGGGTCCCGGGTTCGAGCCCCGGTCTTGGCGGGACCGAGAAATAAGTCGCTAGTATACCTCGGTGAGTAATTAGATAGTTTACGGTTTGTGACGTTAGAGTTCGTGACACTTGCAATTTTTGTTAACTCCTTGCTCATGTCATCTCTTTATTCCTCTCCACTTGGATTCTTTGTTTTTTCTCTTTTCCTCCTCAATTTTGCCTTTTCTTTTCTTCCTGTTCTTTTTCATCCTCTACTCTCCCCTTTTCTTTTCCTTTTTGGCATTCATAATTTTTTTGGCATTTTCTGTCTTCTCTCCCTATGAATGTTATGACACCAATGGTGTTTCAACCTTGTTTCTTGTGATTAATCTTAGGAGGAACAAAACAGAGGTAAACCAAACTGGGAGCATCTCAATGAGGAATTACATGTCTTGATCACAGTAGAAGATTCACAGGATAGGGCAAAAGCAAAAATCGCCAGAGCAGTAGAAGAAATCAAGAAGTTACTAGTACCAACGGTAAGTCCCTTTTTTCTGTGCATAGAGGGTGGCATAGTCTTGAAAGATGTAATTAGCACTCAAGATGGTTGTTAGCCATTTATGGAGAGAATTAGGTTTGTTGTAATTTGTGGTACATTAATCTGAATCCAGATCAATCTTGAAAATCTAGGAAACATGTTAAAATCATGGAGGTCATCCAAAGGATAAATTGTTCAAGTTCACTTTGTCATTGTAACCAGCTTTTTCCTGAGGAAAAGGGGCACAAATATTTTCAGGGGGAAAGGATTATTAAAATGTTATAGTGCAATATAGGCCTATTTTGCTCATTTATATTCGTGTATTGTTTTGTGAGTGTGTGTGTGAGATAAGTTTGTTGACCATTTCTCAAGTTTGCAAACAAAACATTAGTGTAGCTTTGTGTGACATGATTCATTATGTTAGAAAGACTTCACCTTGCTGCCTAAATTGTTCCTGGTCTGAGATAGCACTTAAATTAGGATGCATGTAATGATTCCGTAATGTAAATTAACTTATTCAAGGTTTTTCTGGAAACAAAAGCACTTAGTTACATGGCGGATTTAACGTAGGTGGTCAGAGCATCAATCAATAATTGCAAAAACTTGTCAAAAGATTTAAAAGAATTGGTACTTATTTAAAGAATATTTTTGCTTCAGCTCTTTTTGATAAACTCATAAAAATCTGAATCATCTGTCCACTGCATAAACGGAGACATTTAGAGTGACAAAACAGAAATATTCTCTTACGATTTCTGGTCAGGCTAAAGTCCTATCTGATTGATAAGTGCCGCTTCAGTGAGTAGGCTGAACGGCCGTTCACTGTAACATAACAAGTGTAAAAACATTTAATCTTTAAGAAGCTGCAATAATAAATCCACAAACGGCGATTAAAATACACCGCACATTCAGTCAAATGTGAAAGCGGTCAAAAACATTGGATGTGGAAAATGAGTGGGCTTTATCTAAAAAGCATCAGATATATTTAGAGAGTAATTAGACTTGCTAACCAAGGACAAAAATGGCTGCTAACAATTCCTTGCACATTATTGGCTTACTGAAATGCACACAACATGTACACTTGTGGTCGCTTACGGTCTTTTTTATGCGACTCAAGATGGTTAGTTTTAATGACAAAACCATTCCCGTGTAGATTTTCTTAAAGCTGTTATTTTTTTGCGATGGGTTTCCCTGGCAGAATCGTGATGATGTATATACGTTGGAGACGGTGTTGCTCGGAGCTTGAGCAGGCTAAACTGGCATGCAAGCAGCTAATTTATGTGGATTTTTGGAATGACTTTGGTGAAATATTGGATAAAATCCTGCCCGAGTCTATAAGCGCATAATCTTAATTGCTTCACGCTGCATTCTTTCACACATACTGATTAAACAAGTTAAATTGCTTAGGGCCAATTGACTTAACTACCATGTGCACGAAACAGACCAGGATTAGTTTTGATAATGACTCCGACAAAATGTTGGTCAAAATCTCCATGTATCAGTTACCTTATTACTTTTTTTTTTCTATTCCTCTCTGCGTTCAGTGTAGCAAATCAGTACAATACGAGAAAATTGCTCAAAGGTTTTTGTGAGCAAGGAAGCTAGTTCAGGATGTTTTTGAACGACTTAGGCAAAACCTTGGTTCGTTTCAGCGCGCGCCAGCCGGCACATCTCATTTGCTTTGCTATGTGTTTCCCTTTGCCTCATATCCAATTGGATTAAAACATTTTCTGAGTGGATGGCTCTTTTCACATGCAACAACAGTTCTTCAAGTGCATTACTGTAATGTAGAGAATCTTGTAAAAGGCATTAACAACTAGCAGCCGTGTCTCCCTGCAGCAGACTCCCTCTCTCTCAATGTATATATATGTACGTGTTAATGACATTTTGTGGAAGTGCAGAGCGGTTCAGTCGGAGGATATTGCCAAATTTAATTACAAAACTGGACACGAAAGCTGCCCAACGCGGTTTCCGCACATCCCCGCTGATAGGGCTTACAGATTTCATATTTTTGCTCTCTCAGACACAATATTGTCAGGTTGGTTCGCCTATGAGTGAAAAGCAAGAAGTATGAAATCAAGATTGTTATCCGAAAGAAGAGAATGTTATGTCCGTTCAACTGAGTTAGTATTCAGTGCTGGTATTGTTACGGTAGATTGCTATCTATGTGCCACTAGCTTAACTGGCCTCAATCTTGCAGGCATGGTTCAGAGATAGGCATATTATTAGTGTACTGAGACTTTGCCTTAAATCCATTTGTGGGTATGATGATGCCGGTGGGGTTGCTTGGGAAAGCAGACTCTTGACGGAAAATTTGAATGTGAATAAAATTGACTATGGGGTAGTTTTTGGATTTATCACCACAGTTAGCTGTATTATAGTCTCCCAGGAAACTGTTTATTATTTCAACCATAACTTATTAGCCAGATAACATCATACCCAGAGATCAAAGTAAGGATTTCTCACTGCATTGGTGTGTATACTGATTACCAAACTGTGACCTAGCTATTCAGACTGATACCAACACTACTGTATGCAGAATGTGTGCAAGCAAAGGTCAAGAACACTGCCAATATCACTATAAACTTGGCAGAAATTTTCCTTAGTTAACTAATTCTTTTTGGCAAATTCATGTTCCACTGAGACCCCAGTGTGTTTAAAACCCTGGTTGATGGCATGCCTTAGCCAAATTTGAGTTGTCAACAGTATTGAAGCTTGCAGCGCACATACAGATAATAATCTGATACATGTGTGTAGCCAAACATCTACTGAATACCAAGATAGATAAATTGACTATAATATTATTTCTCGCGACGATAATAATCTTTGATTTCTTTACCCTTCTCAATCCATCCAGGGTAGGCTGTTTTCTATTTTGTTTTCAAGTGCGGCTTGTGAATACCGGTGTCCCGTTTTTCCGTACTATGCGGTTAGCGGAGAGCGGAATTCAATCAAAATAATTTGTTTAATGTTCGGCCGAAAACAAGACCCACTTGCAATTCATTAGGGGCAGCTCCTTGAACTTAGCAGCAATTTTAATCAACTCCCTGAGGCATCTTAACTGTTCATCCCTTTCTTCCACCTATAAGAGCCTTCTCCTCCCCACTCCATTATTCATCTCCAAATGTCTTGAACTTCCAATTTGGATGTAAATTCCTCAGAGTACAATCGTGGCATTTTCTTCGTGATCGGTTCATCTTTTCGTAATCTGATTGTCAAGCAAGGGGAAAAGATGTGGTCATAATTCATCTTGTGAAGAAGAAACTCTTGAACTTTCCTGATGGTACTTTTTGAGGCACTTCTTTAAGGAGTCTTTGCTCTAAGTTTTCAAGAAACGGAGACGATTAGGCCTACAATGTGGGTTAGGTTAGTGTTGCATGTGGGTTTTGTTTCTGTGTTGGATTTCTAATGGGGCACGACCTGTACACAGCTACAAAAGGTTTAGGAGGGTAAATCAGAGCACAATAAATATTATTCTGGATAGGATTACTGGATGGTGATTACACAATAAAGTAATCCCCCAAGGGGGGTTTGCCTTGTTTTTTGATGGTAGTTTATGGGTAGGCGCCCACATTTCCAGGGACTGACACTTTGAGGAGAAGTGAGAGCGATAGCTCACCTACAGCTCTCCTTAACACTTTTTAGGAGAGTGGGAGAGTGATTTAAAGCTTCCCATTGGGAATCTGTTCTTTCCCTGGTTAACAGTGGTAAATGCCATGAACCGCTCCCCTCAAAACTCTCCCGATTCTGACCAGGAGAGTTTTTTACCGAGCAGCACCTCTTATTATAAAAGTCAGTCCTGATTTCCGTCCCCACTAAAAGGGTTCTGGAACTGGCAGGAACTGGGATGTCTGTGTATGTATGTGTGTCACATGTAACCTAGTTCTCCCAGGATAATTTACAAAAATTTAGAAACCAAATTAAACGAATTATGTTCATCTTCGGAAATGTCCTTTAGTAGTCTGGCGTAATTACATTGTACCCTTCGCACCCATGTGTTTTATTCCGTTGAATGGAATAAAGTATATACTACTTACTCGATGCAAAGGGTATAATGCAATTAAGCCAGTAGTCTTAACAATCACTGTTCTGATTTTCCCCTTCAGAAATCTCACTCAAAAGTGAAATTGCTATTGTGACTAATTACTGGTGTTTGGAGAGAGGAAGCCATCTGCCTCTGATTTGGTACAGTCTTGTCTCATTCACTTCACCAGATCTGTGTTATTACCAAAATAGGCAGGCATCAAAACATTGCAAATTGAAACAAGATACCACCGCCATATCATGATAACAACACAAAGTTCAGTGAAGAGCCGATGTCTTATTAGAAGACCCAGCGAGCAGTGTTTGTTAGAGTTTAGCAAATTAGCTCTACAAAGTCTGATTTGGCTTGTAACATCGTACTAACAGAAACATTTGGGCTGGTAATCTAAAAGAAGTCTTTATTTAAACTTAGGCAGGGCCATACACAGGATTTATTTTGGAGGTGTGGGACTTAGAAAAAGTGGACCTTTCTTTGCTAAAAGTGGACCTAACCCCTCTAAAATGGTCCTTTTTTACCTTTTGAACATTTCATCAACAAAAAAGTGGACTTTCTTGTCAAAACTTATCTAAATTTTGGACTTTTTTTATAAACAAATTCAGCAAAAAGTGGACCTTTTGCCCCTTTTGTGGATTTTTTTTTTGGGGTGGGGTGGGGTGCAACCGCACCCCCTGCGTACGGGCCTGAACCTAGGTTTAAACCAGAGTTCTTCATGGATGGACTTTTTTTCTTTCAATATACTCTGAAAGTGTAATACAATAAGTGAGAAAGTTCCTTTTGGATAGGTTGTAATGGCCCATCAATGAGGAATTTTCTTGTCATTTAAATCACTTTAAGAGTATGTTGAAAGAAATAAAGGTCCATCATGAAGGACTAACCCTGGTTTGAAGCCTAAGTTTAAAGTTAAACTCCTTTTGATCTGTTCAGTGTAGAAGCAAGGATTATTTTAGTGTAGTGATAACTTGGGGAAGTACAATCATGCTGTAATTTTTGCATGGTTTGCACCGCAGCAGCTCGGAAACCCTTCCCATCATGCATAGGGCCATTGAATTTGGAGCTAGCTGCCAATACATGGAACATCCCATAGGAAATGCATGCATAACAAAATGACCTATCATATGTTATGTGATTGAGTGCTAAGAAATTTTAATGCACATTAAGAGGCTCCTTTAGACATACGCATAGTTATACCGTATCGTTCCTAATAAACACCCCGGGGGCGGTGCATTTTTCAAAAGAGGGGGCATTTATTACAGTCAAAAATGGAAGGTCAAAAATCCCCACAAAAATCGCCTTACAGTGTTTATAAAAGATTACTGGGGGTCCAGATGTCGTTATACACATGAAATCCACGAACAGCACTTTGTACTTTGTAGAAAGCATTGAAGACAACAGCGATTTTTCTTGAATTGTTTTATCCAAAAATCGTAGGGGGAGTTTATTAGAGCGGGGCGTTTATTAGGAACAACACGGTATGCTTAGCGCTCGACTGCTTTAAAGATTAGAATTATGAAAAACCTCAAAATAGAATGAAATCTAATACTAACCACTCTAGCAAATAACTGATCATACGCTGGATTGTTGCATTTGTGTTCAGATTTAGTCATCAATTTTCATGTTGTGATAAAAGTTACTTAATATGGAAAATAGAAAGCAAAACAGATGTACTGTGGGAAGGGCTTCAGAACTGCTGTTGGTTTGCACATTAACATGGAAAAAACCTTGAATTAACTGCCTTAAAGGAAAACATGAAAACATTTCACGCTACAATCACAAAACGGATATGAACGGAGGTCAGGTATGTCGCCTAAAATCTAATGTGGCATAACATTACTCACAGTAGGCAAAAAGTGCATAACTCCCATAATCCGAAAATATGATTCAACATTTTAACCTTGTTGCCTTAAGAGACCTATAGTTTATTCCATTTTACTTTCAAAGAGTTCTCTACTATACCGACAGTAGCGTGGTCACTTACGCAGAGACAATTTGAATCTCTCAGCCAAATTATATCATTTTTCCACAACATTTTATCACACACACATGGTTGTGAGCAGACTTTTCGTCTTATTAGTTTTCGGAAACCAAATAGACGACAGCAAGTAAGAACCACATTCGGACATATTTCAATCAGAACCGCTATATACATATCCTAAACGCCATCTCAGAGGTGATAGCAGTTCATAGCACATACACTATGAGCGAGTACTTCAGTTCCCTTGGCACAGTTCAGTACCTTTCATTCACCATGATTTTGAAAATACACCCCTTTGTTTTTTGGGTGATAACATGGTTCCCAGATCCCCCAAGGCAGTTCATGTCAATGTCATTTATGGTACATCCACTGAACTGTATCCTTGTTGATGAGCATATTGTAACTCCTAATGATTGGAAATGTGCTATATTGATCCCTGTTTAGTTTGCCTTAACCCCCCGCTAACAGGTTTCTAAAGGTCCCATTTGGAAAATGAGGGAATCAAGCCATGTAAAGCTTGTTGATTGTGCCAATTATACACACTTACCACTCATATCTCCTCTGAGACTTGTAACAAGTAAAACGCTGATGGGCGTTCCAAGTGTGAATTGACCCGCCAGTATCTGGTTTTCAATTTAAGCCGTTAACTCTCGTCTGACTGAACCCTCTTCTATAAACTGACTTCTCATTTCTAGGCCTTTTCGCCCAGGAGATGGGGAAGGGGTAAAAGATAGACGGTAAAGAAGAGTGGACATCTTGGGTGTGATTCCAACCGGGGCCCCCGCGGCCCTTTATTGCAACATGGCGTAACTCGAGGTACACCTTTTGCCTTGAAAGGGTGTCCCTGATACCAATGCATATGGGATACATTTTTTTCTTTTTATGTTGAGCCTAAGAATGCTCAAAATATCTCTTAAAATATGTATCCATCAATGCAGTGTTTTTTAAGGACACCATTTCACGACAAAAGGTGTAAACCGTTAGTTACCCCTTTGCCATCAAAGGGCGCCCGGCACCCTAGTCCTAGACAGTGGCTTGCAAGCCACGCAGGTTGTCGCTCCACCGCCAGTGATTCCGTGCCATATGTGTTGTACCTTGACGTCAGTTTAAATCTTTTTGGGACTCTTATTTGAATATTTTCTTTCTGCCTCAGCTCAGTAGTTTTTAGTGAGTTTTGGGTCGTGTTGGGGTTAATAGGTAAATGAACAAAGCAAGATACTGTCATATGGTAGATAGTTTACAGAGATTATAGAAAGCAATATTTTGATTTGTTAGTCCAGATTGCTATCTCACGTTTTTGTCCTGTATTGTACCATAGGTGGTAGTGCCCAGGGTTAGAGAAGATTGGGTAATAAAAAAGTGGCAACCATGACTCTTATCGAGGCTTATTTCAAAACTGCATATTAAAGTGACCTCATTGCGAATTGAAATTGCAAAGCTGAGAACTAAAACATTCTAGTTCCTGGCTGCTAGCTGGTATCAGTGATCAGATTTTACTAGAACTTGCATTTTAAAGTGAAATTTTTCTTTTAAAATCATTAATTTCTTGGGATTATGTTTACTCTATGGAAGAGCAAAAACCAAAATGATGAATAATGCACTTCATGGAAATGAAGAATGACAGAATTTTAATGTCAACAAAATAAACTGGAACCAATAATATCAAAATACAGATTGTTGCCGCGATAGCTTTTTAAAAACGGAAATATAAAAATTAAGAGTTGGTTGATTGCAGGAAGGGAGTGTTTTTTATCATGAAAAAATCTACTCATGAGTAAGGTGCTAACATATTTTGCCTTCACAGCCTGGATTAACAGTGTCACATTTTCTCCTTTTAAGTTTTACTTTGCAGCCCTAATTGGAATGAGATCGCATTTTTATGGTTCCTGTTGGGTGATGGGAATTTCCAGTTTGCGGCTAACAGCTGGGGGTATTGCCTATTTAGTTCTAGAAACACATGATTTTTATTTACCGATTGTGAGCAAATGCTTCCTTGATAAATAAATCATGGTTTACTCCACGCAGGTTGCATTTCAATTTAATTTCAGCGTGGTGAGTATATAGTCATTGTAAAAGCACAATGAAGTAGAAAGTATTCCACGCAAGAAAATTCCTTGTATTCTAATGACAAAGGCACTGTAAGTTAATCAGCCTCATTCTGAAGACACTTCCTAATCAACTTAACCCAGGTCTACAACCTTTCTTGTGAATATGTAACTGGCTCATTACATGATATAACATGATATAACATGATATAACCTCTTGAGTAACTTGTATCTATACACACTCCTTAAACTTTTCTTACCATGTCTCTGATAGGTGAATTTCATCACATAACCCTGGGAATGACCAATCAAAATGGCCCGTAGTGTCCAGGGTTAAATGTTAACATACTGAAAACCTTTTATATCATAACTTAGTTTTAATGTTGACATTACTGAAAACCTTTTATGTAATAACTTATAGTCACGGCCATAATCCCTGTTACATGTTGCCAAGTTCTCTTGCATGCCTGCCAAAAATTTAAAATGGGCATTTTAGGGGACTTTAAATTCAAACATAAAAAATGCGATTTCAGAATTTCACAATTGCCCTTGAATACACTCACGCATACACACACACACACGAACATGCGTGCACACACACGCACAAACATGCGTGCACACACACACAGGGACCACTAACTGTGATCCTTGACATCCCACCCCTATAAATGTGTGTGTGCGTGTGTGTGCGCGTGTTTGCGTGCATGCACACATACATAGAATTTGTCCAGGTGAACACGGGTTTTCACCAGTTCATCTTCAGAAAAGAACTTAAAAACATCCACATCGCAATCTCACACTCGCACACACGCACACGAGACCCAAGCATGCAAAAGCAAAATTTAAATCTAACTAGAACATACATAGTAAGCAAACATACAAAGCAGTGTCCAATTAAACTGGAAATGAGCAGAGGGTAAATAATGTAAGAGTAACTCTGTATCAACTACTAATATACAAGCCATGGATCTTCATTGCTCAAGTTTTTACAGAATGTTAACTGAAGCTGAAACTTGGCTAATTATAGGACTGAACTCTATTGACTTTTTATCTGTCTCACTACAGTGTGTCCGCATCAAAAACAAGTTTGACTTCAAATGTAAAAACAAAATGGAAAATTTAAGGGTATTATGGATTATAGCTTCAAGTATGGAATTTAGTATGAAGATGAAGAAGCTATGTAGTCCAAACAAATTTCCGTTTAGCTCTGTTTTATCTTACAATTTGACAGTGATCAACTGAAGATTTTATTTTTTCAAAGACGAACTGTAGAATTGGAAAAAAAATGGCACAGCAAGACCTGACATGAAAGTGAGTTTCATGCCTAACCTTAATATATTAATATTTTAATGTTTATTCAAAATTTGGCACAAATATTGTTCACTTATTGTTAGTTGATGCGCGATGCTTTTCCATTTTTAATGCTCTGCAGACGTTTTTTTCTAGATCACCGGATTATTTGCTCAGCAGCGAAGGACGTCGCTGTGAGCAATTAATTGTAAAAATAAATTTTTGAAGAAACTCCGAATGGCAATATGTTCAGTGCTCGGAATGGCACACAATGAAAATATTGAATATTGGGTTTCCACGCTTCAAATTATAGTCAATTTTACCACTCTTGTTTTGTGGAAATACAATTTTGTTGGTTGCTATGGCGACCCGTCTCAGTTGAATGTCTTCTAGGTATCCTACAGGATTTGGTAATGATTTATTTGACTTCATGTTTGTGGTGATTTGCTTCAATCTTGTCCCATTCCTAATTGACTGCGGGTTTTATTTATCAACTTTCAATGTCAAGCACATTGGCACTGACAGGTTTAGGGACATGTAGGAGGTTAACTATGGTATGGATAGACTTGGAGTTGAAATTATGTGGAAGGGAATGGGTAATGGGGAGCGGGCAAATGTGTATCAATCTGCCTGTCAGTTTAAGTTGCGAGTGGTTTACTGTGCATCTTGGAATATAGACCTACTCTGAAAATGTCTGTATCTGGGTAAATTGGGATAGAATACTACTTTTTTGTTTGAGGATGTTCTGATAACTATTACACCATCAAAATGTCGCAACATTTAGTTGTCGCAACAGTCCATCCACCTTACTCTGTGCCGAGGTGCTGCGTGAAGGGGGAAGTATTTTGCAGTTATCTTGAAGAGCAAAATTATTCATTTGTGCATATGTGCACAAAATTTAAAGGCACAATTGTTGTCCTTGCTCCTCCCTGGTCCTGCTTCATCTCCGACTCATGTTTGCTTCTATTTCTGTTATGTCCTATCAGTTTGTCAATGTCCTTTTTCTGTTTGTCCGTCCTCCTCACTGACGGTACGATACTGGCCTCGAGACTGGCTGCAAGTTGCCAAAAAATAGGTTAATAATGCATTTCTTTTTTTGTGGGTTAAAGCCCAGGGGGAGCCGTAAACCCCCAAAGCCACCCCTACGCATGACACTTTCGATATCTCTTTTAGGCATATGTGGTGTATAATTGTATGCATTTTCATATAAATTTCACACCCAAATGCCAACCTGTTTCAAAAATTCCTCACAGTGATACAAATTTCAACAGTCTTCCTTTCTTCATGTCACCTCAATCAGTCAAGCATAGCTATGATAACACATTACATCAAATCATACATGCATACATTCATGTATATATGTAATATTGGTACGTGGCTGCATACAGCTAGTTAGCGAGCAAGCAACTTGGGCTCCGACCGACCTAGTTTAGATTTGATAAAGAAATGCAAGAATGATATATGTAAAAGAAGGTAGAGATGATGAGCTTACTTGAGCAAGCGTGGCTGGCTTTAGTCATCTATGATCAAGCATTTGTGCATTTCCTGTGCGTTATGTGAGAGTATCATAATGATAAGCTACGAACAACTTTGTTTTGTGGTAAATAAAATTTGTGATTGGGTATAAGAGCTCGACTTTTTGTAGTAACAAATGTTTGTGACCGTTAATCTCCTGTAAAAGATACTTTTGGAGAGGTTGTTAGATGGCAGTCAATTATCGAGATTTTAATTGTTGATGTTTGTAAATTGGAATGCTTGTGAAATTTAATTGGTTTAATGCATCATAGAGTTGGACCGTGTAGTTTTGGGCAGATGTTTGTTGTTGCCTGCCAAAGGCAGTATGTAGTGGTTGTCATATTCATCAAAAACTAACGATTGTTTCTTATGTCAACTGTGCCACTTTGTTTTGCTTGTTTATTAAATTTTTTGTTTTTGCAATTATGCTTGGCCTCAGGTAAAATCTGACCGTTGGTTAAATCCAGAGTTACCATCATTGGAAAACCCTTAGTTTACCTGTAATGAACTGTCACAACCCAGTATAGTGTAATGCTCCATATTATGGTTTGTTCACGCTAAGGTGGAATATGATCTTTGATAAAATACTTTGAGTCTATCTTTCAGAGTGGCCCAAGTTTAACTTCAATAAACCATAACAACCCAGAAACGTATGATTTTAAAATTAAAGTGGAAAGTATTCATTGTATTGCAGTGCTCAAAAACAGATATTTAATTAGTAGTGTAGCTACATTGGCTCGTCCCGAAATCGGTGGTTTCGAAAATTCGCTAGAAAACTGCTGCAGTTTAATATATTGCCAAAGACAAAGATGTCATCCTCCATAAATGGGATTTATCAAATTACAAGAAGCAAAGCAAATGATCACATGTGACAAGGTAATAGATCCTACAGCACAAGGATTTTGCTTGCTTTTTAAGTAATTATGAATTTCACTGTTTTGAAGATTGACATATCTGATAAAGGGTGCAATTTTTATGCAACAAAAAAAAAAAAAAACTGTTTCAAGAATTCATCTGTTCCTATGATATTCCTGGAATATATTTTCCTCTCCAGCAGAAGCTAAAATCTTCAAATCTATGTTTTAAAGAATTACCCAGCATAATTTTAGCCCGAGTAAACATAAACACACCCTAAACAAAATGGCTACCACCTCACACCCCCATTACTGTCAGACTCTACCGAATTAACCTGTCATGGGGCCTGTTCACAAACAAACTTGCAGCAGAAATCTCAGTAGCAGAAAAGAATGACACGCCCTTGACCTCCGCTATACACAAGCCCAATTCCATTTCTTTTGAATGCTACAGCTGATAAAGCTCAGAAATGCAAACCAGGGGATGACTAGTAGCAATAAATAGCCCTATACATGCCTACCGCTTACTGCCTAAGTACGATGCACCTTTTATATACCTATTCAAAAAACAGGTTCCGTGTGAGTGCCCTCGTACTGCTCTAGCATAAACAAGATCCCTTGGGCAAAAAAAAAAAGACTTAGCAGAAATGTGAACTCATTTAATTTTGACGATATTGTTCAACCGAGACAGTTTGTGAAAGAGTTATCTTTCTAAATCAAAGTAACTGTACTCGTGTAACATTCAAACTGCTTTCATACGAAAAGCTTGTAAAATTTCATAACTGAATTGTTAATATCTTGACATTCTCATCAAAATTTGTGTTTCTTTGTAAAAACCTCCAGGGTAGATTTTAATTTTGAATTCTGAGCACAGACTGACTAGGCTAGGCTAATTGTGTACAGCAATAACATTTTAGGCTCTCTCTCCGGGACAGAAATCATTTATTTGTCAAACCACAGCAGCGTTTCGTAAAAGAGTATCTTGCAAATACTGGCACGGGCTAAACCGAGAGGAAATTCAACATGTTTCCTGCATTAATTTAATGCCCCAATATCTTCTTAAAGACCTCGCTCAGCATCTAATGAAACTCTCCAATGACTAATTTTAACTAGGCTAATCAGTACACTCCCTCCTAATCATAATAGTAACTCCGGCCGGGGTTATCTCCGACGACACGACAAAGTAGCGTGAATTTCAGGCAAGACTGGCAAGTGATTGGAGGGAGATGGTAACACCCTTTAACTGCAGGAAGGGTTTTGCTATAAAAGCTTGTCTATTATTACTAAGCACACAAGCTCTGTGGGAAGGTCATTAACTTCTCTGGTTTGCTTTTGTCATCAATGGCAACTTTGAAATCTGTTGTCCCGAGCCATGGGGTGGGGGAAGGATGTAAAGGTGATCCTTAAGTGAACCTGTTGCTGTAAGTGTACTTTAGTCGTGAGTTAAACCTTAATTTTTTTTTAGCCAAGTTTAGGTGGGCAATAATATGGTTTTGGGTTTAATTTCCATTTGCAAAATTTGCTAGAGGATTTGCAAAATCATACACTACACGGTCTCCAGGTTTTGAGATCACCTGGCTTTTTTAAAGCACTACTTGTTTTCGCGATTACCCGGCTTGTGGGGCCCATATTTGCTAACCAATCGAACTTGATCTGGCCCAGCCCAAACTACACCCACCCACCAAGTTGCGTGACCATACGACCCCCGGCCTCCCAAGAAAAAGGGCGGACAGACGAACAGACAGACATATACATGTGGCCTATAGATAAGATGAAGCTACTGGATGAACCCATTTTGTTCCATGATTTTTTCAAGGGTGGAAAAAACAGCTGGAAATGCTGGTTTGAACTTGTGGCACATTCCCATACCACCATTTTCACTAAGTACTCATCACCTGAGTGTGGAGCCTTAAGGGATCCTATTATTCAGTGGAGCCAAGTAGGTCATAACACCTTAATTCTGCTTAGAAGAAGATAAGGACATTAAAGAAGTAATTTCAACCATCTTCACCGGTGGGAAAACTTCTCCCCTCATGAAATTGGTTGATGATCAAATGTTAAATGTTTGATGATCTTCATTTAGGAGCATCCCATAGGCAAGGTCTTGTGGGGACTTTCTGACTTGGCAAAATGAAATTGTAAGTGCGTATTTTTATGATCTTAAAACCAGAAATATTTTAAAGGCTATATTAAACTTAGACAAAATATGATAGAGTACACAAAATTGCCAATAATATTTGACAGGGTACTTCCTTTCAGGTAAATGACACTGTTTCCCCTTTCTGGGGTCAAGCCCCTTCCAATATTTCAGCAGAATAACAGAGGCTTTCTGGCTATCCCAGGCTGGTGTGTCTTTAGAACAGTTAGACCGAGACAATGTTTTTAACCGATCCCATAATGCATTGCAGTGTGCCTATACTGTGCAGTACTAAACGCATATCAGTACTTACGGATAGAAATTTTTCCAAAAGTTCCAAATATTTCATGATCATGCTAAAAATTAAGGTAGGATCATCGGATAAAATGGTCTTACAGAAAAATGACCATAAAATCAAAACCCCTATATCAATTTAGTCCAAACTTGACTATGGTAAGGATTGAACTCTTCTCCACAATTTTTTGAAGTTTCAAGACTGCATGATTTGTTTTAGTGTTTTTATTTATTTTTTTAAAATTCCCTAATTTTTACAATAAATAATTTTCCCCAGCCTAAATGGAAGGAGCTTTTAAGCTGAAACTTTAGGGATGTGTGTATAAACAAAATACCTAAAATATCACATTGGCTTTTTGGAATCAAGTGTTTAATTCTTTAGAAAAAATTATTTTAGGGAAAATTAAAAACGCCGCCTATTATTTAAAATAGAAACACTCAATCTGCAAAATCTAACGTGAGAATTTTCTAAATTAGATTTTCTTTCATATGACCCCTTATTCATCACCAAAGGAGTTGTAGTTTCTTCTAGGAAAAATTATGAAAAGTGGATACTTCAGTATTTCTAGAAATACTTAAAAAAAGTGTTGTTGGGACCACCTGTTCTTTGTTTTTGATGACACACAGAAAAATTAGAAAATTGTATGGATTTTTGATATTTCTTTAACCATTAAAAACAAACACCAATCTTATAACTCATCAATTACTTCAGAAATAATTGAAATGTGTAGTTTTTCACAAAATTGCCCCATTTTGGTCATTTTCTATACTGCCAAAATCAGCCCCTGTACAAAGTCTTTGGGAATTTGAAACGCATTACGTGATCTCTAAAATGCCTTTTTGGAAAAAAATTAAAATTTTGCACACGTTTCTTTCACCAATACCAACATTTCATACGAATTTCAACAAGATCTGGGCACGAAGCCGTAGCCGATAATCCTACCTTAAAGTGCTTTGTGGGTTAAAATGGGTGTAAAAGTTAGTTTTTATGTGTTAGGAATAAGATTTATGTGCGATCACATGAGTGAAATTTCCTAAAACTGGTGCATTGTGGGATTGACTCAATACACATAGACCATAGCATGTGTACTTGGGCTGTGACAGGTGTTAGTGCCAGACTGGTGTAGATTGCCAAGGTAGGGTGCTAAACCCTGAGATCAGACTTGTGTTGATAGTATTACCCTATTGCAAATCAAGTTTGACCTAATATTATATTATGCTATATAGGAGTAGGAAATTGTTGCAGCTCCCAGGGTGTGTAGGAGTTTAAAAAAACAGCATTGTGTGAAATTTTGGGGTGAATCTACTTTTATAGGAATCAAATAGAAGTTTTGTTAGACGACCTGATTTGTCAGTGTAGTTACACCCTAACTTGGTCCAGTTTCATTTTTACAATTGTTCCATTGACCAGAAAAAAGATTATTTGGTTGAGCTAATTAAGGTAAAAGATGTGTTTGTGCAGTCAGAAAACTGGCCTAGATTGGTATGCCATGCATTACTCTACAAAAATGGCCTGATCTTCTCAAGAAGGATATTGGCACATTCAAGGTAATTTCTTTACCATCGGCGTACCATAGAGGTGCCAGGTTTGAATCCCAGCCGGGATCGCTTGTTTGACTTCATGTGCTATAACTTATTGAGCCACAGACTTTTGTTCTGGTGTGTCAGTTTACTTGTGTAACTAAAGCGAGATTTTGTGGCTTAGTGTTTGAAATTTCTAAGATGTTCCAAGGATCAAGAAAGAGATGAGCAGCACAGTGGCTTACCTCAATACAGGTGGATGTTCTGGAATAATTATATTATACCCCACCTACTTCTATATCAGGTGCTTTATTCTGTTTATAAAGCTTATGGTAGATACAAAGGGTATAATGTAATTATGCCAATGTTTCTCTGTTGTGAAATCCATATCATTGGTCAAATTTATTTGACTGATTATTCTTGTCTTCGCTGAGAATTACTAATATTAATTAAACCCAAGACAAAGTTTGTCAGAACCCCAATGCACTAAGCTATGTGAAGATAAGATTTGCCTCATAGCATGTCATCAGCCCATTTGGAACTTTTTTTCTGTCAAAAAATAATTTTCTCAACACTAAGGGAATAAAAGTGGTCCAAAGATGCAACAAAAAGTATTTAAAAACCTCTAGCACAGGGGTGTCCAACCTGCGGCCCGCGGGCCATTTGCAGCCCGCTAAGAGCTCACATACGGCCCGCGAGGTACTTCCCAGAAAAAAATAAAATGCCATTTGAATTAGTTCAATTAATTTTTAAAAAATGTCATTTAAATTCAATTTCCTCAATCTGAAACCGATCTTCTCTAAACATTGTTGGAAAATTAGTCCAATTTCATCAATCTGAAACCAAAATTTTCTCAAAATTGTGGGAAAATTAGTCCAATTTTTTGCAAACTGAAGTCAAAATTCCCGATTTTCTAAAAAGGTCAACATTTTTTATTAGGGAACGAAAATTTGTGTTAAATTTGGCCCAAAATGTTGCATCTCTGGTGTGGCTATGGGGTCCCTTTTTTGTGTCTCCTGCCCTAAGGCAGGATAACACATAGGTATCACGTTGTCCCCCTGTTGTTTGTTGTCTGTTGTTGATGATGTCTGGTTGTTGATGTCTGTTGTGAACAAGGGTTTAAACTTTGTCATGTAATATCCACATACTTGATGGATTCAAACCAACTTGGTCACAGGTGCAACATGGAATCCCCCACTTGTTGAGGTCAGGCACATGCCAGTTCAAAGTCATTGAGGTAAGGTCAATAGTCTGAAAATGTAAAATTACCTCATTATGTAAAAGTGTGAAGTTCCAATTGGAACCAAACTTGAATCATAGGTTGCAACATGGAATCCCTCATTTGGTTGATGAGGTCAAGGTCCATGCCAAGGTCAAAGTCCATGTGAGTCAAGTTGTAAATAGGCCTGTAAGATGTAAAAATGACCTCATCTGAAAGTTGAAGTTCCTTGAAACCAAACATTGAATCATAGTGCAACATGGTATCCCATCCATTTGTTGATGATGGCAAAGGTCACAATACCAAGGTCCAATTCCACAATCCCAAGGTCAAAGGCCATGTGAGGCAAGTTGTGAAAATGGGCCTGAACATGTAAACTTGACCTCATTTGAAAAGTTGAAGTTCACTTGGCACCCACTTTGAAATCTAGGTGCAACATGGGATCTCTTCATTGTTGATGAGGTGAAGGCACAATATTCAGGTCCAAAGGTCATGTTTAGGCCTATCATTCACTACCGCGAGGCAATGCGACAACAAGCGTGTCCGAGGACCGATGTATTTTTTTGCAAATATTGTTATAGATATCGCTCTTACTTGCAGACTCTTGTAGGCACGTTATAAACTTGAGCCCCCCCCCAACTTGCTCGCGGCCCGCAATAGTCATGGATTCAACCAATGCGGCCCCTGGGTCAAAAAGGTTGGACACCCCTGCTCTAGCACAAACCTTTTCTACTTTAACAACATGGCTCAGTTTGGAATTATCCTGGTATAGCCCATAATACAGAATAAAACATAAGGCAGCTATTTGATGGCTCTGTAACATTAAGAGTGTCCACAAAAAGCTGCCTTATACTTAAAAAAATTGGTATTATAGTTTTGTAAGGCAGCTATTTCATACTACCATGACTGAGTATTCACAGGCATTTGCCTCATACTCCATACTTTCTGTCCCAATTCAGCGGAGAAACACAAATAGAAGCAATTTTGATTTGAAATAAAGGCCCAGATATCCAGGGGTTGATGTTTTTTTTCTTTAAATACACACTGTAGCTTTCATGGCTAAGTACCACATATTAACGCCCTGTCATTTGCATTCCTGTTTTGGATCTCCTGAGACAAGTGGATCAAGAAATTGATTGAAAGATGAGGTATTTGAGTTGTTTTTGTAGGGCTTTCACCAGAAGTGATTAGTGAAAAGATGGCAGTAAGGATCTATTGTTTCCATGGCAACTACCTTAAAACTGTTGAGTTTCATAATTGGTTTATCACAATATGTCTTCAGGTATTAAAACTGTCCCTCCTCTCTAGAACATTCAGAACAGGTCAACTGTGAAGAAAACTAATTGTATGATTTTTTTTGGGGGGGGGGGTAGAGATAAATGTCCTCTTTGTATGTCCCCATACACCAACATTTATAAATTAAAAAATCGTCAACCCCTAAAGCTAAAAAAAAATTAAAGGGAACCAAGTATCTGGATTTTATTCCTTCTCAACATAAAAAAAATCATGATTGGAATGTCCTTAGTGTTTTAATGTTTGTTTTGCCAAGGTCATGGTCAATGTCAGCATTGCGGTATTGCAGTGCAGTGAAACCAAATTTCTTTTGAACCATTTCAAATATTTCAAATTACCTGTCTGCACACTGCAACGGTGTACATTCTTTGTGGGTCAACTTTACTTGACAACATCTGTTATACATTTATGTACATTTTTTTAAATTAGAAAGTTTTTTTAAATAAATCATGACACTTGTGCAGGAACTTCCTGCGATTGTCATAACCACGACCATATCAACTCTTGTTGTCAATTTCATCAAATTAGTAATTTTTCCTCCGTAGACGTTCCAGGTGTAGTGTCATCCACACGGATATTAAATTTAAGATTCGCAATTAAAAAATTGTGGCGTTACTCACCAAGTATATGCTTGCAGTTTGTTGTGACCTTTTACTCATACTGGATCTCAGTAAAAGTTGTCAATTTTTTTTAAAAAATGATAAAAATGTCAAGTCATGATTGCCTTATTTGGCAGCCTTCCCAGCAATATTTGCATCTTCTCCCATGATTCATGTGCTGTAGAATCGCTAATCTTTGTGGACAGAATTTTTCAAAATTTTAAATTTTGGAAAATTGGCAAGAGTTACTATTTTTGAGAAATTTCAACATGTTTAACTGAACTCTACTACATTTTGTGTGTCTTTATTTTTGCATTTCCATGTTGATTGACAAAATTTGTGAACATAAAACCACTGCAAAAAATTACAAGCTTAAACAGTACCTGGGGGTTTCCAAGGGTAGTTCGGGTATGTAAATGAGGTGTACAGGTGATTGCGATCTAAATTTGGGCAATGGCTTACTCCAGCTGAAATCGGCTGTTAATTATGATTAAGAAAAGGTAGTGACAGGTATACTCTGAGCCGGATTAACAGGGGATAAAGCCGCAGGTCAAGACTTTTTTTACACCTTTGTAAATCTGCCTGATATCATTGACCCTGAAGAAAAGTCAACCTGAAAGACGAGCGCTGATTAGGGTAGGGATTTCCCGACAGAAACGAAAACGCTTTGGGTTTACAAATATTAGGTTTGCTGAATCATGGGATTTCATTTGGTGATAGAAATATGGGCATAAATACACTTTTGTACATATGCAGAAGAGGTGGGAAAGGTATAAAGTAATTATACCAGAAACAAGTCAGAAGGTTAAAATCAGACACTTGATAAAAGATTATGTAAAAATACAACAAAATTATGTCATAAAGGGTCCAGAATTTTACTTCAAGCTTGGCAGGCTTCAAACTTTTGTCTTTTAAGAGTTTAGTGAGATGTTTGAATGATAACAGTAACAGATAGCATTTATGTACTTTACTTTTGACCAAGTCAAACTTGTTTATAAAATAGGTTGCATTTTGTTCCCTTCAATCCAAGACCAAGTGTTGTCATATTAAATTGCTAAGATGGTCCTTAATGTATGATCAGTTAGAGTTCAGCCCTATTTGGCACAGACCATATAATAGAATTAGCCAAAATGATCTCAGTCCAGGAGTTAACCCCTTGGGCAAGACTTGCATACTTGGGCATCAAAGCATTTTGATTGGTAACTGCGAAGAAATCATGTAATGGAAAAAATCAGAGACACTGTCAGAATGGTGGTATAGTTTACACAGAAATGCAGAAGCACTGTTTTGATTGGTTGCTCAGAGAGCAATCTCATGATGTGTCCTGCAATGAGCCAATCAGACAGATTGTACTATAGGCGATAGTGCCCAGGGGGTTAACTGACATGTCATAAGACAAGGACAAGTTACTCATTAACCCCCAGTAACCTTCTTATAGAATGTCTATTGAATTATGGCTGTGTGAGGCCAGCGCCCTCAAATGATAAATGTAAATTGTGCGGACATTACGTTCCTTGGTGTAGGCTCTTGCATAGTATGCCATACAGCATTGTGAAAAGGTCAAATTGTCACATAGCAGATGTCAGATCTGATTTTCTACTTGTAACTAGGACATTTACATTAGAGCACCCTTTTTGTATGTTATGTTACATAAATAACTTAGTAGTGCAAGTATTTCAGGGTTGGTAATTTTTACTTCCCACAAAGTCAATCAAATTGGAACAGAACTGAATTGATAAGAAATTGTACTGAAAAGATGGCATGATGTAGTCCTCTGAAAACATTTACACATATTTTAATGGTGTAATCAAAGTACCATCAGTTAAATGGGTGTAGTGAAATTATCTTCACTACCTGAATTTCAGGGGTGTGAAATTTCCTCTTTTAGTTTTAAAGGATTTCCTTGTTTTTGAAATTTTTTAGTGCCAACATTTTAGCTTTTTCTTTGATTTTCCGCCCGTTTTTGGCATTTTTACTCCTTTTTCCCTCTTCCCCCCCCCTGTTTCCTCTTCCCTTGTTTTTTTTTCCATGGCCCCTCACACCCCTGAAATTGGTGGGCATTTTTGTAGCGGAAAAGTACCCAAACATGGGAAATGGGGGCCTTTTTTGATATTGTGCAAAACTATGGCCATTAAATTGTATGTTTCTGGTTGTGTTGCTCAAGTATAGGGAAAAAATGGTAAGTCCTGATTGAGAGGCTAAGCTACGCCATCTATTTTTGCCTTGCCTTAAAGCAATTATTTTCCTATGCCTTCTTGAGTATCCATTTACTTATTCTTTGTTTTCTTTACTTAATTACATAATCACATAGAACCAAATTATGAGAGCCGACTGTTAGTGGCTGTCCACTCTAAGCCCTACTGAAGCATTTGTATTATTTGCAAACTGGCCGTCACTTTCCTTGCGGGTTAATCATAGTTAATTTAAAAGCAATAACATTATCTGCACCTGTGTCACGAGTTATGTTATTTTCATTTTTTCTGCAGCCCTCTGGCACTCCGACATTTTTGTGCGGCTTTCACCGCAGTGGCCTAGTTGCCCTGGTATGCTCCATTACTGCCAGCCTTTTCTACTGTTTTAATTACTCCAGATTCAAGAGAATAAGGCACTAAATTTTTAGAATTAAAAAAAAAGATTGCAAGAGAGTAATAATACTGGATACTAAATTTTTGCCTTGGAAGCTAAACTTTTGTAAGAATTTTATCTCCAAAAGCAGCCCCCCACTGCCTCCCCCACCCCCACCCCAAGTTTTCAGCTTCTCCAAACCAACAAATTTTCTATAAAATACCACCCTTGGGGCTCATGGACTTTGAACCCTAAAAGCAAAGTAGGCTTTATGGGGGAAGTTAACTCAATTTTCCAAAATGGAGGTCTTTGTGAGAGAAGAAATGGAAAGGGAGAGGAAGGGGTCTTAGGGTGATAAGATAAATTTTAGATGTCTCAAACACCTTTTAAAACTCTGTACCCCAAAATAAGTACCCCCATTGATACTAGTTTCAGGTTTAGGTTGGTAGCAAGCAGCACATTTCATAAGATAAGCAAATGCTGTGAACCACCAAGGCACAGCCAAGTAAAATATTGTTGAAAGGACAAGAATAGGATAAAGCTATATAGTGTAATCACTGTGTGTGATGGTTTATGTACAATATAAATCTCACCGAGAGAACAATAACACCGTTTCTTAATGTGTGGACAGGTGATGGAAGTTAATGAAAAATAGTCCACACGTTCATCTTAAACTCATAATTATCAATTGTAGCGATAGAAACCATTGCAAACTGGAGTAAGTAATATGGACCTGGAAGTCAATTTTGTACTATGTGCGTGTTGTTACAAGTTTGGTACGTAGAATTATGTTTGTGTATTTTAGCGTTAAATTTTAACGATATTACATGTGCTTGCCAGTTGCGTAGTAAAAGAATTCAAACTTTCACAGCCAGGATTGAAGCGGATTTCTAGGACAGTTAACAAAGCAACTAGGACTTAGCAACTTTATTGGTTCCAGAATGGTAATATTAAACTTAAGACCATCAAATCTCTCAAAATACCACCGCACTGAGTGAGAAAAAACCACTACGTCCAGGATGTAGCAATGACATCAAACGAAGACCCATATTGGCATGAAATCGCTGGCCGGGCAGCGACACTGTCGTAGCATGTTGTCCAGAGGGTCATGAAGGGACCGACACTCGAATTGCAACTTTTCTTGTTAGTTAGGGTTAATGAAATAACTGCCTGTGTAAGGTGACTTTTGACTACGCCAGTCTGAATCTGACCTACACACATTAAAAATAGCTCCGAACTATTTTGTCCGTTTCAAAATTGTAGTCAATTCTAACCTTGTAGGAGAAGGGGCTATTTGACCTTAATGTAACACTGTGGCACAAGATCACAGCAGGAAAGAGTTTGTCGGTAACACTTATTTGCATCACTTTTAAACAATCACCTCCCCACCCGTTGCCATTGGTTTGTATATCGCTTGAAGCAAAATTGAATGGTGCCATCGGAGAGTGAAACCATTCCTAAGCCTACTGGTTTATTAATCTGAATAGAGATTTTTTTCTCGGTGTGCCCTTATATTTAGATGATTGGATTGATACCGTTACATGGCCATACAGGTTCATTTCTTAAGCTTTAAGGAAAGATTAGCTTGCTGTACGATTGACCCAAAATGGGGGGGGGGGGGGGGACGATTAGGAAAGGATTTCTTTTCCTATACAGAATTGAATTCGGACACAAATTCTCAGAAGTACCATTAATTAGAAAAAGCTGGTTCTTAATTTGATATCAATCAATTCCCAGTCTTATTTTCCCCTCTGTATCCCTCTGACTCTCACTCGGCAGAGTATGAAAGTTTGATTAGAGCTCATCAAACCAATTCAAAACTGGTTGAATGTGCTTGTGCTGATATATGCTT
The DNA here is from genome assembly GCA_023653785.1 of Ophioderma brevispina. Classification (NCBI taxonomy): domain Eukaryota; kingdom Metazoa; phylum Echinodermata; class Ophiuroidea; order Amphilepidida; family Ophiodermatidae; genus Ophioderma; species Ophioderma brevispina. The sequence continues at coordinate 81,690 of JAMKCH010050351.1, forward strand.
AAAATCAATAGAGGTACAGGAGTCAAAAGTATGCGCCCTAATCTATGACCATGATTCACTCATTGTGGTTGCTGCTATATACTAGTAGAGGGCATATGTGGTGCAGCTGGATCAGCGCTCGCCTCTAAGCATAAGGTTGGGGTTCGAGCCCCGCTGTCGCCAATGTGTGTGCACGGGCAAGGCAATTTACTCGTTGCTTCTCTCCAACCAGGAGTATAAATGGGGGGTACCGGCAGATGCGGGGAATGCAAAACAGACTCGCTGTGCGGGAGGGGGAGTGGCTGAACCCCCACAGCAAAATTATATGAGGGAGTTGGCCCAAAAGCCAATGCAGAGAGATGGGCAACTCCGCCTGCGGGCGCACCATTTGCATTACAGATACTAGTGTGAAGGGAAATGGGTCACGTGACTTTTTCATTGGTATTATGTTCAAATCATGCTGATTGTTGGATATCGTCAGCTTAATCTCCCGAGTCAAGAGAAGATATCAATAGCTTACCAAAATGCATTGCATTCCAATGAGGTTTTGTACATGCTACTGTGTGAATAGTTAGAGGGATGAAACATGGCTAAATTAACATACTGATACAAACTTACATTTAGAATGTTTCTTCACAACGATTTCACATGACTAGCTGTACAGAAATCTCCCCACTGGAAGCAATTGCATTGTGGGGGGAAGCTAACTGATATCTTCTCTTTCCAGAGTAATCGGCATTTAGCCAGTGCACAGACAGTTGCAATGACCAATTGCATAAATAGGGACTAGTGGAGTCATGTTCAATGTTGCCAAATTAAACAAATTAATTGTTGTCTCCCCCTTAATGTGCAAGTAATTACCAGTATCCTCGTCGTTACCCTGGAAAATGGGCAACTGTGAACCCAGTTTTTAGCAATTTTCGCCCACGTTGTTTTAGCCTTTTCAGCCACGTAAAAAATTACTTCGCAAAACTCGACCACAGACAAGATAAAAATAATGATAAATCTGATAATCTACAGGGACCTGAGAAATTGGTGAAAATTCTATGTGTTCGTTTGTTGATACACACTAGTCAATTAAGCAGTACCTGGGTGTTGTTAGTGGATGGTTTCCGCCTATGGACAACTTGCTGATCCTATCATTGGAAAGGTTGGGATTTATTGCTGTCTGACAAAGTGTCTCATGCTTCCTCGCTCGACTTCTGCGACTGGCAAAGTTGGTATTGATACTGGCCATTCTTGATCCATAAATGTCATGAATTTGTCATTAAGCAAGTGAAAGGTTGAAGGGGTTACTTTAGTTTCTTTGCACCTGTTTATCATCTTGTATCTTTGTATTTTAAGAAGGACGCACGTGGTGTAGCTTGATGGGTCAAATTTGTGGTGTAATGACATTCTTGATCCATAAATGTCATGAATTTTGTAGACTAAGACGCAAGTGAAAATCGAAGGGTTATTTGCAGTTTGTAGCAGATGTTTTTAATGTCGGAGGTTGCCATCTCTCCATACTTTAAAAGCAACTACATTCAACAGAAAATTATCTGCAAGACTATCTAGATATCATGTGATGCATTCAATGTTCATTTTTTTTCAATCTTTGTACTTGTTACACATTGTATTTTTGTTGTTGAGCCAAATGTAACCCTTCAATACAATATTTGATCCTAAGGGAAAAATGGAAAGAAACAAGGCATTTGGTCCTCAAGCACATAGGCCTATTGTTTGGTCCTCAAGTGTATATCATTGGCATGTTTCAGTCTGTGTTAGGCCTGCAGTGGCCTTCAATCAAAATACAGTTGAGAACCCATGATCTCTGTTTTTGCCCCTTATTAGCCCATGTAGTTAACCTCTTCTCCATATATAAGCACATACAACTTGTTCATGCTAATGCTTTAAAATCCTGGCATATACTTAAACAGATCATGCCCATTTTTTTTCATCCCAAAATGGTATCAGAAAGCTTAAGGTCCAGTGTGATGACCAGTCGCTTGACCGGTAAAAAATTCCATTCCTCTGGACAATTATAATAGCAGGAACCTGATCCCCTCATATTGTTGCTCACATCTGCAGACCTCTCAATTTCCTTTAGCTTCTATCAATATTAACCTTTGACATCTGACCTTTTTGGGTTTCTAAGAACTTGGCCATCTGTTCTCTTGTGATAACACAGACCTTAACTTAAAGCCTTCAGTATCGAGTTACCAAATAAGGCTGAAAATTTGTCTTGCCAAATGCACTAAGTACTACAAAGTATGGCAAAATTTGTAGATATACTGTTGTAATGTTAGTGTGGGCCAGCAAATTGCATGGTTTCAGCCTTGCCTTTAAAGTTAGTAGACCTGAAATTATCCTATTTCAGTTGTACGATGTTGTTTAAGAATCTGACTCTGAGAAAGGATTTTAGTCATAATGAATAACCTGTAGGATTTTTTTGTTACATAAATTTTACATTTTGTGGTTAGAGTGGTGTAGATTGAAAATATATGTACAATTCCCCAGAGAGCCGCACAGCTGCACATGCGCACACAGACACACACACACATATGTGCACATGCACATACACACATACACAAACTTATTTATTGATGAGGAAACAAATTTATTTGCAACTTTTTATTTTTGTTTCACATTGTGAAAAATTCACTCTACCAAATTTGTTCCTGTGAACAGTAGTCCAAACAGGACGACTGCTGTTTTTCTATGTTTCAATACATACATGCTGTGCAGTCTGCGCCATACATAGCATTTGTTATCAGTACACACTCCCCAATCAAGTAAGGACCTCAGCACCAGTCAACGACAGTTGTTTGTAGATAAACGAAGACGCATTCCCGAAAAGCGGAACCGCAACGTGCATCTCGCGTGCTCCAATTTTCATCATGGCTGTTTCTATTGGGTAGCCAAGCAGAGAATGGCTTTCATTAGCCCCTCGTAATCGTAGTTCATTATTGGACTTGTTAAAAATGTCTGTCACTTTCTAGACCGGCAATTGGATTGGTAAATGTCGAGAATTGTGAAAGGGCAGTCATGGACCTCGGTCTGATAAAATGTTAAAAGCAAGGGAAATTGCATGTTGATTTAATGGTGTACTTGATTGCGATGGACGGTGAGCGAACATTTCACAGGGTGTCATATTGTCCATATTTTTTTTTTTCCTTGGGGCCTGCAAAGTATTGGTCATTGTTTTTATGTCAGAGTGTGTGTAGGTTCATATGCTTATATTTTAGAAGATTCCTTTGTAGGGCCGTGTGTGTGTGTGTGTGCATGTGTTTGTGCATGCACGTATGTGCACATGCTTTTACATTACATACATTTGAATGAATTTGTATGTCTATTTGCATTGTCTGTAGCTGCATATTTTGTCAGGAAAGAGTCAAGACTGGTTTATTATTCTTAAATGTTTGAACTCGAACAAATCTGAGGTGTAATTATTTGCTGTGAACACCATTCTTATTACCAAGTTGGCCCCTGTTCAATTGAAATCCATTTCATGTAAGCTGTTCTGGTGTGGAAAACATGTGATGGCAGTCATAGTCCAAAATGTACAAGGAGAGCCACAATGTTTCCTCTCCATTCTGAATGACAATAGCATACGATTTACATTACAAGTTGTAATTTATTATGGTTTAAAATAGAAACACTGGAATGGAAGTATTTGATTTGCAGTAGCGTTGTCATCATTTTGTTAAATTGCATTGTGCACAGTACAGACTAAGACTTGATGAAATCGCCGTCTGTTAGTTGGTCCTCTCATCTCTATGGTAGTGTAGCCAAAGAAGATGGGTATCAACCATAATAATGTGACCCATAGGCAATGGTTCCTGTTGTTGTGCTGTTCCTACTCAACCTTGATGAGGTAGTGGTGATATTAGTTCAACCTCAAACTGCCATATTTAATTTGATCACACGTATAAATTTATAAATCGACATACACATTGTATTAGAATTTCAATCCTAATGCCCTAATCCAAATGTGATACTTTACAATGGCCCAAAGCGTGTTTTGAATAATAAATGGGGGTTTGCATTGTTAGGCCTACTACAGTTATCTAATGTGTTCAACCATGTTAGTGCTATGTTGAGGAAGCAGGACATTGCTCCAGTCCCACTGTGGTTCATATTAGCTATCAAGTCTGCTAAAGTCATTGTATATTGCATTCCTGAATGAGCAGACTTTATTTGATAGGCAAATATCACTTCACTAACCAATGACTTTCTGACCCCTCTATAGTACTGCTGACAAATGTAGACTCTCTGATAATTAGATATCTCCCCTTAAAGGTGCCTGTTCCTATTTATGTGTATCATGTTCTAAAAAAAAAAAAAAAAAAAAAAAAAAAAAAAAAAAAAAAAAAAAAAAAAAAAAAAAAAAAAAAAAAAAAAAAAAAAAAAAAGGGTTGGGTAACGGGAGAGATTGATTTTCCTTGCCAGTGCTCTATCCTCTCAAGAATAAAGCTTACATACCAGTCTGATCCATTGTGACTGTGATACCCTGTGAGCCTAATCCATAGCCAATAGGAGGAGGCACAAGACAGTGCTTCTAGATTATGTCAATTGATTGTGACAAGAAATTTTGGTCAGTGATGTAGGCCCTACATGTTGGAAGTTAGTCAGTATGATGGGAAATATCACCTATAATAGATAACTTTTCCTTTGGAAGGTAATCTAACAAAACAAAAATATAGCAGCATTCACCTAATCATGCGGACATAGGTCACTTTGGGGTCACCAAGGTCACCAATATGTTGGTCGCTACCCAATGACCAATGTATCCAAGTGTAAAAATGTGCATACCTATGCGGATAACAATGTTTAGGGTTAACATTTGGGTCAACATTTTTACCACAGATGCACAGACAAACGGACAGATACTTAGATAGATACAGGCACATCTGCTACCAAAGCAATCATGTGTGCCAATACAACATAAAAACCGAACTCTTGAATATTATACAGACCATTCTAGCAAGACTGCTTTGGTTTTCACTGTCAACCAAATAATGAATATTGACCTTTCTCAGAGTCCAAAATAAATCATTTGAAATGACAACACTTTCAGTTTGCTGCTGTACCCCACACAAATCATTGTTCAGATTGGTTCCCAGAGGTACAATAAATGAAATCTGAGATTTTGAGGGAATATTTTAGGTACCTGCTGATGGAACTTTCACCCAGATCATCAAAATTTCAGATAGCCAATGTTGCTGATTGAAGGAAACAAATCTATTTTACCAAAAATTGACAGGTGACTTAATCATTTTTAGACATGTATAATATCATCCGAAATGTGTTTTATTGAAATAATGTGAACCCGTTGTAATAGGTTCAAGGTCTAACCCCTGAAAACATTTACTGTGAAATGCTAATTTTTATGCAAATGAGTTTCTTAGTGTGGAATATTTGTGAAATGCCACATGCCAGCATACAACTTACAATGTGTATGATATGCATTTCTCTCCAAGTTGATAAATGAAATGAAAGTCTTGGCTTTTCATACTTGGGTGTTTCACATGAATGTAATTCATTACAGGAGCCAAGACATTTTAGAAATTTAGAAATGAGGTTCCTACCCCAAGAAATAACAGGAAAATGAAAAATGCTGGTGGAAGCAATGCAATATGATCAAACCATATGAAAATGTAACAATTATTGAGTGTGTAGAATTGGCCATGAATCTAATCAGTTTTTAAAGGCTGTCAGGTACAGGTATGGGATGCCCAGGCAAAACAAATCAGCTAATAAATCTTGAGGAATTTTGTCAAAAATCCTAGAAAAGTACCTGATAATTGTAGTTTCCATTGGAAATCCTGCAAATAATTGAGAAGTCTAGGAGTGAATTTTAAGAATGACATGGCCTTTATGTAATATATTCTGGTTGATGGATTGGAAGTCTGAGGGGTCTGGTGTTATTTATGACGTTGTGTTAGTGGGGACGTGAACGGGGGGGCAAAAAATTTTTTGACCTCAAAGACAGTTAGTCCAAGGCTGCTTGACCAGCTTGCCCATGATATCACCGTGAAGTATGATGGCTAACCTGCAGTATAATAAATAAGAAATCCCCTCTGATTTATTGATTGGCCATTGGGGACTTGAGATAATGCAGTGTTTCTTTTTGTTATCATGGCCAGTTTTTAGCTGGATGGCTGAGCTGTAGCATGAACCCGTACTCTGTGCGCCCCAGTCTGATCCATCTTCATGGTTTATGCTTTATGGTTGATTCTACCCACAGCCAGATTATTATATCCCCCACTAGTGTCTCCTGTTGTATACGGAACTGCAGGTAATAGAGTCCCTTGTGTGGGACAATTGGTATGATACTGCGCTCATGATGGTGATGAATGCGCTGATGTTTGTAATTTACAGGGACAAGTTTTTTCCATGTATTTATATTTGTTTGTAAAGTACATTTTGGTGATTGAAAATTGCATGTTCAGTAGAGTCGGCACATGTTTATTACGGTATATGCCATTTCATATTGATCATTAAATTCTATTTTAGGCCTGTATCGTTCAAGCTAACTATGTTAGATATTTGGTATTTAGCATTTTTAATATGACCAAGTCCCGTGTTTTGGCTTAAATTGACCATTATACAGCTCTAGGGACACATTTGACCTACCTCTGTAAAAGCAAAACATTTGAGGGAATTATATTTATCATTTCAAGCATTTTCTCAGATATAGTTGATTTACAAAAGAATTATGTCTCATACAAAAAAAAGTCAAAGATTTATACATTTCTCAATTAAAATTGCCAGTTTGGAAAGAATCGGGTACTAGTACTTGAAAATGTGATACTTCTTGTCTGAAAGAAAACTTCAGTGGTTATGAAGACTTGATTGATGATTAGAATTTAACACTTATATGATTGCAGGAATAGACTTATAAAACCCAAAAAAACAGATGCATCCCCAAAGTTTTTGATTTACCTGGGCCTTTGGTGGTTTGAGATATTATTTGCAATGTAGGAAAAAAATCCAAACACAAAAAAAAAACCTTCAGTGACATTGCTCTGCTCAAACTGATATTTTGTAGTTCACACCTGATGCGATGCCTGAAAGTAAAACCTCACACTTGATGCTGAAGAGTGGATAAAGACCAAATCCTATTAAATAGAAAGCATATCAATTACTTAAAGTTTCAAGTCATCTTATTATAAACGATCATGCCTATGAAAACTGATTTTTTTTTTGTGTGTGTTGTGTGTAATGGACAATGATTGAGGACAAGATGACCACAAATCTGCATAGATCCAACCTGAGTTAGTTCTTTGTAGTGCCCCAAGGGTCCTTCACTCAACGTCGTGAAACCTGTAAATGTAAATTTATTATTTAAAATGTTTTCCGTTGATATTAAGTAGTTGTAGATGTGGACTTGTGCCCGTTTGATTTGTGCATCATGTTTAAACAGTCTGCAAAACTGAAAGCAATTCATATGTAGGGCTGTACTTGTAAAGCTCAAAATTGCCAAATTTTAATGCGCATAGTACAGAAATTTTCATTTGAAGTAGATGCAAGAAAAGTTACAAGCGTTTTTTATATTGAGATTTGGACCACAAAATAATTTGTCAATTAGGCCTATAAAGAAAATAATTTTTTTTAAAAATGTACTTCTGACAATCTTAGTAAAGTCTACATTTGAGTATTAAATTAAGGTATCAGAATTATGCACAACATTTAGATGGCCTTATCTCAAAAAAGTTTGAAATGGTGTGATCGCATTTTACATTGAACTTATAAAATCACTTAATACTTAGTACCCAGTTCAGATTCTCAAGACGATGTGTGGCCCTTTGCATTCATTTTCACTTCATCTTTTTTTGTTTTTCCTTATATCAAAATAATTATAGTGAAGATTTTTTTTTACTTATCCATTTTTAAATTTAACCCACCTTCCGCAATAGCATGTCATAAAACTGGTCATTTCATATTTAGTAAACAACAAAATGAGGTCCAGCACAGTTTTTAAATGTGTTAAGTATATATGTTGACAATAGGTTGGTGTTTTTGATGGATGTCAGTTGTCTTGTCTATCCAGTCTGTCAACAGTGGTGAGGTTGCCAGCCTTCAAGTGCTGGAAAAAATTGCACAATGCGAGATTTGAGTAAAGGCATCATTCTGAACCCAAAATAAACCAGAGAGACCTTTTGAAAAACATGAGTTATTATTGTAGCTGGTAGCTCTAGATGCAGTGCTCTGAATAGTCTAAGTGGTCATCCGTTTTAAAAGGTGTATGAAAGTCGATGTTAGTTTCCCGTAACCCGCCCGCGTTATGAGTTTTGTCCGCGTTTGAGAGGCTGAAATCCCTAAAAACTTCATTATTTTGTATTTAAAAGAATAAGACCAAGGTTTCTTCTTGTGATCCACAGCTTCTGGAATGATGAGTTTAGTAGATTTTAAATCATTTTACATTGTAGCATAAACACAAATTGAGGGTGTTTACATTGTACCATGTCCAAAACTTTAGGGTGTTTTACAGTGTAGCATAAACACAGATACATTGTAACAATTTCAGATTCAGCGGTGTTTTACAGATTAGGGTATTTTAAAGTTTAGTAAGTTTACAAAGAATTTAGATCCTTAGTCTTGGTACTGCAACACTGACGCAGCTTTAATGTTGTGCCTGTGATAACTTTTTGGTTGCTCTGTGCATTACGTGGGTGCTCACCTGACGTAGGCTAGCTGATCCATAGCATTCTGTAGTACTTTTTTTTGTGGATTTGCACAAACTTGTGTATTTTTTGCATTTTAAACTTTAAGCAATCCCCATTAAAGCTCTCTCTAAAAAAGTTGATAATTTGCAACAATTTAATTTGGAACTCCTGTATTTAGAGAAATTTATGGGCAGAGGTTTTGTTCCTACGAAAGTTTGTTTTTTTATTGTACTTCCACAAATTAGAGCTGCGGTCTAGAGGGGATAAGTCCACTGATGCCACAAAAATGAGTGTGACGCAGCGATGAAAGCGATACTTACGTGCTACCTCTATTGTAATTGCATAAAAATTCTAGGAAACTTCCCCTGCAAACACTTCCTCAATTTATAAGTCATTCCCAAAGGTTAGTAATACATGGGAGGACAAGTCCACGTTTTTTAATAGCCTTTGCGAAAACCCCCCAAATACGAGCACTTGAGATACGCCGGTAGCAGATTTGGTCATGCCTTCGCGTGTTCACTCCTATCCCTCAATAGCTGGACGGACAAAGACTGGCTAGCGCCAGAGCGGACACGTGTTGCTGCGCCCCAGTCCAGGTTTTACTCGTTACATGCTACAAAGGTAGAGGTTTCTGAATTTTAGCATTTGTTCTGAATGTATAATGGGTTCTGAATTATCGTGTTAATTAATATTTTGCTTCCGTAGGGAATGTGGTGTGTGAGGTCAGGCTATAGCAAACAATGGCCGCACCAGGCTGGGTACATTGATATGCAGGGCCCTTAATTTTGAACTTAACGCTCTTAATGGCTATGAGTTTAATGCAAAATTGTTTTTTGTTTATAAATAAACTAAATTAATTCACGTACAACTTAGTTAACGAATACCCTTGCACCTGTTAAAAAATCATTTCAAACTGACTATAGACAAAAAAAAGCAGTGATATGTGGGTTAGTGATTATTGATTTCACAATACTTCCAAAAAGCTTTGCAGATGCACAACAAATGGCTGGCTTGTCTGACTAACGTAAGCAGTCAAAAGTTAGGTACATTTAATTTCTTCCTGGATTTTCCAACGTAAATCTTAAAAATTGTTTTTCAGGTACCCGAATAAGTGCAAGTGATTTGTAGTATGTAAATGCATTTTCGGTGTGTGTGTCTTTATCATCATTCCGTATGTGCGTGTTTACTTTTTTGTGACTGGACGACTCTCTCTGGTTTAGGTTGCAGACAGCTGGCATGTTATGATGTCCTACTGACTTGCATACTGTAGATTAATCATTCTTATAGACAGAGAATCTTAATACAAAACCACACTTGTTCAGTCTGGGTTGGGGAGGGGGGGATGGGTGGGGCATTGGCGTGCGTGGTGTGTGCTTGCGTGCATGTAAAATAAAGGCACTGTAACCAACATTCTCAAGTGGCAACTTTACATGCTCGGTGATTTTCATGGTCACACAAATATTAGCAGTGCATTTTCACAAACTGATCACCGGCTCGGCATAACCGTAACTTTGAGAGACAGGTTTTGAGAGCGTTCAGCAGGTTGATTCATACACAGCCAGGTAAAGTGTTAAGTCAAGGAAACCAAAATGGCCATTAGACTGGGCATTAAGGAACGAGGAAAACGATCCACCATTGAACTACCGGTCTAGTAACCAGTCTTATCTGTGGTCAAATTCCTCAGTTCAGGGATGAGACATCTTAAGGATAGATTCTGGCCGATATTTTTGTGATTGCTGGAACATGCGTGGGTCAAATGTTTGTCCATCCACTCAAATAAAAAAATAATTTGAATATGTGTTGGTTTAAAGTGCATGGTTATTTTACCTAGCCCACAATCCTTTGTGGGCATGCTAATGCTATTATACTGTAGGCTGCTATATTGAAGCAGGTTTGGGGGACATCAGGTATAAATAGGATGTGTAGAACAAGAACAACAGTACATCTGGCTCATGTCAAAAATTGGTGGAGACTGATATGTTGTACAGCATACAAAGAACAAAAATAATTGGATGTTGGAATAATAAAAACAAATTCTATTGACACGTGACCACATTGAGAAACAATTTGCAATTTCAAATTGCGTTATGGGATAAGATGATCTGAAGCATGTTGTAGGAGCTTGGGAGTGGGTAGTTATTTCTCATTTTGTAGAAGAAGAGTTGAAAACATGCATGGCACTGAAGAGTGGCCCAAAAGACAATGGCAAATGAGCTTGAGTCATTTCAGCAGCAAGGGGCATTACACGATGAACCTCCTTTCACACCAATAAAGTGAGCGGGTCATCAATTACACCCAGAAAGATGGTTACTTAATTACCTCATTATTTTAACAATTGAGTAGGTAATAAGGTAGAAATTATATCCATTTATGTCATAAAGATTAACAACTTGATGCAATTTTGATTTTCGTATTTGCCAAGCGCCGTGTGAATTTTATTGTGAGGGATAAATTGACTGATTCTTAAAGGGTATTTGTGATCCACAGGTTCGTCCGGAAACCGTCCCTTGACTGTGAAAAAAAGTTGAGATCTATGTATGATCTGAAAGGGTATTGCCTTTTTTGGTGCCTAATATGATCTTCAAATGTGCTATAGTCTTTGCCAAGAAATGAACCTTTGTTCTTTTGTCTGTAAATGGACACATTGCAAGCACAGTGGCCTTTGGGACACTGTGATGATGAAAACAGTTCCTCGTAGTATTAAAACACATGATCACAATCAACTGAAATTTTGGCAATAAGCTTTTCTCAGGATACCTGCCCCCAAACCCAAAGTGTTACTTTTTAGATTCAGAAGATTCACTTGGATGAACATTGAAGCCCTGCAACAAACAGAATTAATGGCTAAAGAAAAAGACCGACAACAAAACAATACAAGAAATTACCGAGGGCTTTGTATCCGGTGTCATCCGCAACTTAAAATAGTAACTCAAAGATCTCCTGTTTCAAAGAGATGTGATGACAAGTAGGCTGTTTCTAAAAAATTGAAAATAGTTGCCATGACAACAATGGCTCCAGGTACCCAAAGCCATAGTTCCAAGCTTCCCCTGAAAGTTCTTTAGTATCACTGACTCAAGGATTGTTCTACAAATTGGATAATTTGGCAAAACTTCCACAGGTCAGAATATAATACACTTGAACGCAACTTGACATGTGAAGCCTATAATGAGATTTCCGTGACATTTTTCAAAATGTGATTGTCAGTGTGTGATCTGGAGAGGTCGAGACAGCTATCAGTTGGGGGAATTCCATATCAGTAGGTCTCGGCTCGTTATTATTCAGTGCTGAATCCACCATTCCTGAAGGAATTTTAGCTCTGGCGCATGTACCAAAGCTTTGGATATTTACTCAAAGGTCATCAGCTCCTACCAATTCTGGATGGTTTCCAAAGAAAATGTCTTGAATCCTGAGGTTACCATTTTTCTACTTATATAACTTAAAATACTGGTAACTTGTTAAGAATTTACAGAGGTCATGTTGTAGTGGTGTCTGTTGCAAATTTGATCAAGTGAAATAACTGTTATTTTGCTGATTTAAATGCTTGACATCTGGATTAGATCATTAGATCTCTTTCATCATTTGTGGTAGAATGGTGAAAAGTTTTGCCATATTGAATTTGAAATCTGGATTCGTAGAATTTCATTTTCCAGTTGCTGATTATGGTTGCATTTTATTAGAATAAAACAAACTGACCATAAATAATATATAGGCATGCATTTAATTTTGGGACCAAATATTTTTAAACACAATATACTTAAGACCACAAATTATATTCTTTCTGCACTATAGGCTTAATGTGAGGTGACATTTTTTTGGCAAGTTGCAAAAAGAAGTAGCATCCTTAAAGATCAGTTACAATTTTCACTTCAGTTTAATTGGCCTGGTGATTTCTTACTCGGATATCACTCTGGAGGTTCTTAATCCCAATAAAGCCTAATAAAAAAAATGTTGACCCATATCTTCCGATGCCCTTCCTTTTTATTAAGCTAGCAATTATTTTAGAAAAACGATGGATCATTTTATTTTGACGATACTATCACTCTTAATAATAGCAACTCATTTGATTGTTTCAACTTCCCATCAAACAAAATTGTTGTCAAAACTAGCCCTTGCAGATTCTCCTTTAGCTTTTGTCAAGCATCGCATCACGTCTTAGGACATCACAGGGTCAATCGCTAATGTTAGATGACAACTTGGGCCGTAGTTGGCCTCTACTGGGAACCACCCACTGTGATTTTGTGTTGTTTTGGCCCTAGACTTATCATGCCCAGCTTGTTCCCCTTGTCTTGGAGGCTCTATTGTGTGTCAGGAAGTGAAAGACAGACTTCTTCAATAGACTATTCGATGTAATGGCCAGACATGCTAAACTTGCAAATTCAACAATCAGTTGAGATATTGACATAGTATAGTTTGAACAATGTAGAGCCGGCATGAATGAAAGTATTCCTAAACTTGAGTTGTGACTATGAAGTGATATTTTTCTCTACTATCAAATCAGGACTGAACACAAATAATGTATGCCTATTTATAAGTGAATTTTGTGAAGTCAAAGATACCTTTACATTTAATGGTACACTCAAAGGCTAATGGAATTTTAGAAATTCAGAATAACAACAGATATATTGTGACTTCAACAGTGCTAGACCCCTGACCTGGGCAGGACTTTGTTCTGTACTCTTAAGTAAATCACACTCTCTATCATGAATTGGTGGCCGAAAATCTAGGTCGTCAGTGATCAGAAAGATCCACAAAATAGCATCCTTTTAACCTGCATATTACGGGCAGTGTGTCAATACGATTAGTCTCCAAGTTCTTTCAATATGCCTTCAGGCATTGAGGAAGAGAAAGTAGGCTCCAGTAAATTTGCATTTACTATATCCCAAGTTGAAGAGTGTAAACAGAAAAAAGGGAAAGAAGATTGGATGGGAAATCCGCTATGGCCCGACTTAAGATGGAGAGATTGCGTTGCATTGCAGTGGAAAGATGGTGTTTGCAGAAAAGTTGGATAGTATTTGGTAGGAATCTATGTGAATGTGATCTAGATTTTGGCAGTTTCTCAGTACAAGTATAACAACACAGGGCCGTATTCTCAACGATGTTTAAACAATAACGGTTTTTAGTGCCTAAACTGTTTGTTAGCTAAACTCACAGTTTAAAAAACCGTACATTAAATATTTAACAAGTCGTTTAGTTAACCGCGGTATTTAAACGCCGTAAATATCATCCACTGAACTGTGACATATCTTCGCCTATAATATTATGTGCGCGTGAACAATCTATAGGTCAATAATGCCTTCCATAGTTTTAAATGCTATGCAGGAAGCCCACGGTTAAATTTCAAGAATTTCGCGTTATGCAAGGAGCGTTCAGAGATAGAGACAAAACCCCGGCCTATTTTTAAAAACTGTTTTTACTGGTCGCTGTTTGCCGCACTTGTATTTTTCAATACTATAACAGATACATACGAGCAATAAAATAGAAGCAAAGGAAAAATGGGCGAGAAGAAAACAACTGAGGACTCGGAAAAGAAAGATAGAGAATAACGGACGACAACTAGTCCAACCACGAGTATCACATATAGCTGAAAATATCAGGCATTTGATGATGAAAGCGTGAAGTTAAACACGCATTTTAACTACCCCCGGACCAGTCAAATGTAAACCATGTTTGGCTCTAAAATTTAAACAGCCTTAAAGTTAACCATGCTTTGAGCATTGTGTTTATTTTAGCGGGGATGTTTTAAATGCAATTAAACAGTGATTAGAGTATACATAGTTGAGAATAGGGCCACCAATGTTTAATTTTGTCAGTGATGGATGATCAGAATTTTGTAATCTGAACAAAGGATACCGGCTATAGAAGGACTCTTTAAAATAAACAATTGCGTGTCTGCAAACAAAAACACATTTAGGCCCTGATTGTTAAGTAGCAATCAACATGCATGTGCACATGGCACATGCATCCATGTCACACACACGCATGCATTTCATTGCACAACACATTGCATACATTCATGCATACACACACACACACACAACATTCACTTACACAAGCATTAACATAAAGTTATACACAGAAACCATACATTTTCAAACATTATGCAAAAACATCACATACCTACATGAATGTGCACACATACATGTATATAGGTCCTACACACATGCTTTTGCATACACGCATACATGCGCATACGTACACATACATACGCATGCACGCACACACACAACCCACAGTCATCAGCCTTCGGCACACACTGTTTACATGGTCAGGTTAATATTGTCATGGTATATTAGGTTCTCAAAGTTGTAATAACACAACTTCTGTTTGGCATATCAATCTTATTATTTTAGCCAACCCAGCCAGCCATGGACTGTGTTAGGCAATACCTATTGGTTCACTAAACATACATTCCCATAACCTATTTCCAATATTATATAAGTGTTTTTCTATGGTGTTCTTGGAGTGCATAACCATCCATACTCTATATTTATTATTAAACTGTCTGACTGGTCTGGTTAGCATGCTGAGGATTTAACATTGCATTTAACAGTATGATTTTTTTAGCTTTTAAAGGTGCATGAGAGATTTTGAGGCACCCACATATTTGTGTCATATAAGTAATTTCATATAGATTAGACACTCAATAGAATTGCTTGCCTGTATTTGGCTTACACTAACTGTTCCTTAAAAAGAGACAAAAGGAGATTTTGATTTCCCTTATCTGTCAATAGAAAACATAAGCCCGAATTTCATATTTGCTCCTATACGAAATTAGAAATTTCACAATTTGTGTATCAAAGAAACATTTCTCAACTTAATCCTTTCAGATGGGGATGTTTCTGATGGAAAGCTTTACATTAGAGCAAAAATGAGCACTTCGTTCTTCATAATTTTTTTTTTTTTTTCCGGGACACCTGATGATGTGAAATCTCTCATTGCACCTTTAAGCCTTGAGTACTATACCTACATTTCAAACAGCATTTCTGATTGGCTAATTCCATCATTTTATCATTCATTAACCATAGAAAAATGCCCAGCGTTTCAAATAAGCTCAAGCCCTCTCCGGTTCTAATTATTCTTACCATGTTGCTCATTGTTAAAAATCAGTCACATAAGTTCCATTGGACCAATTGTCAATGCAGTAATAAGTAGGAATGGGATTTTTAGGGTTTCGCTTTTATGTAAGGATCATCACAGTAGTTAAGGTTTAGGGTTCGGTTAAGGTTAATGTTTTTAAAATGGTTAGGGTTAAGAAAAAAGAACATTTCATTTTGAAAGAAAATCTACTAACCCAGGGAGGCCTACTTAAAAAGCTTGGTTTCTGTATTCCACATCTCTACAACAGCGCTTGCAAGCCTGTTAGATCTTGTTTCCCAATCTGGGGACACAGGCCCTTCAAAATGGGTCACAAATCTAACTTTGAAAAAGACAATGTCCAACAAATTCATTTGAATAATTTGGAAAAACAATCCTGATAAAGTCAAAGTGTGGTTCTTCCAAAGGGACCAATATACCTTAGTTTACAAAACATGTCAAATAATAGATCAGCAATACACCAGATAGTTTGATTTGAAAGCAAGGGTTTGGGTCCCCTCACGCCTTATCAGTGCTTTCTTAGGGAAAGAAGGTTGATAACCTTCTCCTGCCCTGTCTGTAGACATTTTCCATTCATGTGGTAAGAAAATCATATCACCTTGGACGGTGCTTAAAGGATATTAAAGTGTGCTTTAGAATATTCTAGAAAATTTCTGTAGTAAATTTAAACAATGCTGCCACAAAAATGAATTTGGCTACATTCAAAACAAGGGGATGGTAACTTTCGAGTCTTTTTTGGATTACCTTTGGTCCATTTTCAAACTTGGATGATAAATTATATTTATTTTCCTTGAAAAGGAACCTTTTCATAGAAAAAAGAATAGTTGTATGGTTGGGCTCGGGCAACTGGCCAGATCACTTGTTCCAATGATTATTTGAGGTCATGGAACAACCAACCATCAGGTGCTAGTCATAGCTAGATTTTCACTTTTTGTTATGGAAACTTCAAGCTTCGCTGCTTGTACGCCACTCTATTTCATGCCCCATTGCTGAAACATTGTATACATATGGCAGGGCTTGGAATAGTGACTTGACAATGCAAAGGTATTTGATATCATGAATGGGTCTGATTTATTTTTTTTTGGAGAAATGAGGCCCAATGCATTTCTGAATATTTGTTTTTAAATGCATTTTTAATTTTTTTCACCATACCTGGTGTCTTTATTTTGATTGTGGTAATTTTCAAACATAACAGTACGGTATCTTTCTTTCTTTTCTTCAGTGCTTTAGCCTGGCTTTATAGATGGCTGAGTGGAATGAAATTAAACAAATTTCCTCTCTAACAATATTCCTCAATACTACATAATTTCCTGGCAAGGAATTTCCCAAATTGTTTTATTTTTCTATGCCCTTGTGTTTTTATACCTCATATCTCTTTGGTAGCTTCCTTGTAGTTGAAAAGGAGATCCATGGGATGTGATAGGCACGCACTTTTTGTTAGCCTATTGCCACCACAGGTTTTATCAAAAGTTAATGAAGATCTTGGAAATGTCCCATCTGTTAATTGAGGATCTTGGAAATAACAATAAGCTGTGAACCAATTTTCGCACCAAAAGTATGGTATTTGGAGTTAAAAGTGTGTCTACAGCATACCAATCCAAATCAAAATATTTTGGTAAAAACAGCAAAATGGGAGGGCCAAAAAAGTTCGAGGTTAGAAGGAGCAGTCAACTGTTTGGAAAAAAGCGATCCTTGATTGTTGGCACTATCTGTACTCGTACGGCCCTTTCCATGCAAAAGGGCGTAACTTTAGTTACGCCTTTTGCCTTGAAAGGGCCACCCTGCCAAACCCATGCATTATGGGAATACATTTTTAACTTTTTTTAAAGTGTTTGAGCCTAAGGTAATGCCTAAAATTATGTTTAGCAAAACTTGTATTCCCTAATTCATTGTTTTTGCAGTACAAACAGCTTGCATGGTGATGCGAGCTACCGTGTTTTGCTTCCACTGCACAAACGAACTTCCTTTACAACATCGTTAGATCAATATGAAAGCGCGCCACTGCTTCATATAATTACCTTAGTCGGGTCACTTGTATAGCGCTATAGGTGTGACCAAGGGGGGGTCACACGTGAGCTCGGGCCCTGTGCTCCAAATTGTCCTCAAATTATATTGCAGGCTCATTTTGCTCATAATAATTTCGTATAACACGTAGTACAATTTGTGGTTGCCATCCATCGAAGTCCATATTAGGGAAAATGTCAGTGGTTTAGTTCTGACAACATCGTCTTTAATAATCTTGACATCTCATTGCACAAGGCAACCCACATTTCCTTCAAAACATTTCCCATCCCTGACATCGTTCCAATTAATATTAAACGTGTTTCATGGTTGCTAGTTTCGATATTCCCTATTTCTCTTTCACTTCACACAAGCTATCAGAACCTCGTGTCACAGGGCATTGTTCTTCCCCTGAGTGTACATGCATAACCCCGTGCAGTAATTGGTTGGAATAGATCACACGACAAGAATCATGCAGGGTTGTGCCGTCGTAATTATCACGTCGTGGCTCGCTTTGTTGGTGGTTGAGGATTTCGTTTAGCGTGTGTATCGCAATGGGAGAAGCGGGGTGCCCGCGGTAAACCTAGACTCCTTCATAAATATTGTTGAGTGTACGGTAAAAGTGTGTTCGTGTAACGTGTATTCTTCCCCTGTCCCAATGTCTACAAAAGGAACTGAAACTTCTGGTGGTCTACTTGATCTTGGTATTCACTCAAATTACCTACAGACTAACCCCGTATAGTGAAACATGTTGAAAGTTTTTCCCTTACTATTTCCTTGCAACAGTTTCCCGGAAATACGCGGTAGGTAAGGTGCCAGTAGTGGCAACAATGGGTATAGTTTCTTTGCATTTTTTATGACAATAGCCCCATTACCCAACTGTATCTCATTCACATGTAATGCTTCATGATCTTCAAGACACACAAACAGGCATCTGTGGAATTCTGGATGGCTGCTGCATTAAATAGCTCAATAGCTCCCAATAGGTATTTTGGCCATAGTCTCTTACACGGCTTCTTTCTGAATTGATAGCTCACACATTTCATTGCGTCTTGAGAGAATTGTCCTGAACATGGGTGGTAGGAGATATCTAGTGTACCTTAGGGAGAAGAACACTTTTCTACAGTTATTTTCACAGTATTGATCTGCACACTTGTGTTTTCTTGCAATTTGGTCTGGTTGTATGAAAGTTATATAGAGAATTCATGGTATTTTACAAGAAATCAATAGTAATTTCAATTAACTTTCAACAGTGCCCCTTCGAAGTTATGTGTGTATGTTCCAGAAGAGACAAAAATTAATAAATAGCCAATTTAAAAGATTTCAGAGTATAAATAAGGAGAAGAATTATATTGTAGAATTCATTTCATTCCATCCCTTGGATCTAAATAGTACAATTGCATAATTTTACATGACACGGAACAGTGTTGCGTAAGTTTAATCATTCTAAAAAACAAGTAGATGTAACTTCAAGGTCAAGCTTTCCAAAAGCAAAGGATATTTTCAATTATTTCCCCTCAAAGATTTGTTAGATTCTCAAACTTAAATCAACTTGACATCTTCAAGGTACAGTCTGTTCCCCTTCTCAGTGACATTGACTCTCTTCTGCCTCTTTCACCCTTCCTGTCAGACTAGACCCTCCCTCGACCATCCATCCTGACCAAAATCAAGACGGACATCTTTATTTTGAAAGTGTTAGCGAGAGTGCAACGCTTTTCTTGAGTGCTTTCTGGGATTAACAAGAGAGAGCATAGAACTTTTGACTAAATCGATAGGTTTTGTGGCTGTCTTAACCGGTTGGTAGTTTCAGACATGTGTCAGGCATATTGGATCCCTTGTGCATAAGCCATTGAATTGGTTGATTTCCTTCCCTTTGAGGGTAACAGTGTCTTGATGTACTTGGACTTGGATGTTATGCATTCTGTTAGCTGACATAAAACATTAGGAGGAAAATCTGACAAAGATTACTTTGTTAAAATGTTGGCAGATCAGGGATATGGTAGGGTCTTTGTCAATTTCAGAGATATTGCCCCTCCCTGTTCCAATCTGTTGGGAATGGAAGCAAGTTTGTTATCCTTAAATATTTTTTGACTGGAGACTGTTGAGAAGTGTCTCTTACTGTAATAGATTAACCTCTTTTCTCTTGGGCTCCCATTTTAGTAGTAGCTACAAACCTCAACACCTCAACACGATCTAGACTAAGCCTGGCTTATATTCCAAAATTCCTAAATCTAGGATTGATCTAAATCTGATACACTAATCCCAATTTGAGTTGTGGAGAGATTTTGTCGTCTGGAAGTGATGATGTTCTTGCTGTTGCCAAGTGAGAGGCTGGCTTTAAGATTTTGCGTACTTTTTTCCTGACGTGTGGGGTTGACGTACTGAATTACGATTCAGTGGCAGTCGTACTAAAATTTTTGTTTTTATTGGTATCCCTCTGTGTTATGTAGACAGGCACTCTGGTTTAATGTACGAATGCTGGGGACTGTCTGATCTAACTGGGTTGTAAGTTACTGCCTGCAACATATTGCAACACCCTATTCACTACTGCGCTAATATTGATGGTTAACCATTAACCCTATCACCACCAAAACTCACTAAAACTCAACATTGAGCAGAGGCTAGAAAATGCACAAAGTCAAAAAAGATGCGATGACGTCATCCTACCAACACTCATGGGCATAAAATCGCTGGCTGGGCCAGCGACTCCCTCGTGGCTTGCCATCCCTGCTCATGGGAATGGTGCGCCGAAGGCCCCCGGGTTCGAATCCCGCCACAGATGTCCAATCTTCTTTAGCTTCTATCCCTTTACCCATTTCCTTATCTCAGGAGATAA
This sequence comes from Ophioderma brevispina, assembly GCA_023653785.1. NCBI lineage: Eukaryota > Metazoa > Echinodermata > Ophiuroidea > Amphilepidida > Ophiodermatidae > Ophioderma > Ophioderma brevispina. Next base: position 102,252 of record JAMKCH010050351.1, read on the forward strand.
GCTAGAAACCAAAAGACTGTTAGGGTTAAAACAAGTTGTTTTGTCTGATCTGGGGAAAGAAATTGATTTGGAAGCTGAAATTTTAGGACATCTCATGTCAAGATTGATACTACTTCCAGGTAGGGGAGGGGTCCCAAAGACAATCGGGACATGCACCTTTAAATGGCTGTTATCTCTTACCCCTAAGGTGGTTGACAGTAGTGGAAAATAAAAGTTCAAAGGACATGTCTAAATTATTCCAGGTAAACTACAATGACCTCAGTCAAAGCCTCATTCTCAAATTTTGAGGCAATTACTTAGATTGTAAAAGGACATGATCTAGAAGGGTGTTTGGCTCAACACATTGGGGAAGCAGGGAGTTTTAAAATCCTGAGGGGCATCTTTCTGTCTGATTTTGGCCATTTTCTGTTTTTGCACTTTCCCTCCTTCCATCCTCTAGAGGGGAAATGGAAAAGGGTCTGATGCACTAGCCAGTCGCTCATATCCACAGTGTTGTTCATAATGTATGTAGGTTTGTGTATGGTCTGACCATGTCATTTGAAATTAATTTGGATTTGGGATAAGGAAATCCAGGATGTCTAGTACATGAGGGAAAAACAGGGTTGTGGAAAGATTACCAAGCCATTTCTCTGTATATATCCTTATTTAACTCTTTCCCATAGGGGCAATGCACTTAGTGTTTTGTCTATAATAATTGACTGTGAAAGAACAGATAAAGGCTTTCTACATGCTCGCAGTATTTCGAACTGATAAAAATGAGTCATTCACTTGTTCCAAATATTTTCTCTCTTTAATTTTTCATATATCCTAATGTTTGCAGTTAATTTTGTTCTTCTTATTCTTTCACAAATATAATGCAAAATACAACTTCAGTTACCTTTAAATAACCTCCAGCACAGGTTAATAAGTCTGGGTGACATTAATCGGATATGGTAAGTAAAAACTTATGCTCCCAATAAGCCAGGGATACATTTAATACTATCATGATATCAGCCTTCCCTGCCTGCATGCCCTTCCTGGAATGTCCTTATCGTCCCAATTCAAGTTCTTTTTAAGTGTATGCAGTGCCAGATAAAATGAAAACCAACCAAATTGGAAGAAGCCTGGAGCTAGGGAAAGTTTACGTGGGTCTTGTGATTCCTGGAGTTGCTTTGGCTCTGTTTACAGTAGCCAAACTGCATGGTGTGCAGGAAAGAGAATGAGGAAACCAGCTAATGATTGGGGTCAGAGGATCGCCATGGCATCTGTTTAGACACAGCTGTTGATTATGATATGGCGATACTGGTGCACATAAATCTGCAGGAATTTTTGTTTAGGTTTGCAGAGAGAGAATTTACGATTGCGTAGCTGTGCTTGAGTGATTTGTGGGTTCTCAAATTTTCAATTATGTATTGTAAAGCCACAATATGGGGATTGTAAAATAATTTTGAGAACAAATACGAGAGTAAATTGTCCACTAAAAAGTATGAAAGTTAAAGAATGTTATGGTATTGAGTTTATTACCCCAGCCATATAATACATTTGGTTCAGAAAACAAAAAATAGTAACAAAGTGATTATTTCCAACAGATGCACTCTTCCAATTTGCTCAAGTTGTTACATATTCAGTATAAGGAGGAAAGTAACCGATTTTTCCACATCTATTCTATACATATTGTCAGAAAAGACATTGCGTAATTCACCGGTCATAATCGTCTTGCGACCGCATTTGACACCATGTTAAACCTGCATTTTATTTTGCCTATCACTTCATTGGGCATGACATTGAAGTGCCTACGCTATTAATTTTTAGGAAAAGAGGACAAACATTAACTGATACCACAATACTGCATGCAAGAAAGATGTGTACAAGTAATAGTATAGTTTGATATGTCAGATATTTAAATCCCGTGGGATTTTCGTGCCAAAATTGATTTTATTGGCCAACTTTGTCAATTTTGGGGTGAAAAAAAAAAAAAAAAAAAATGATTTGTGGGTTCTCAAATTTTCAATTATGTATTGTAAAGCCCACAATATGGGGATTGTACAATAATTTTGAGAAAAAATACGAGAGTAAATTGTCTACTAAAAAGTATGAAAGTTAAAGAATGTTATGGTATTGAGTTTATTACCCCAGCCATATAATACATTTGGTTCAGAAAACAAAAAATAGTAACAAAGTGATTATTTCCAACAGATGCACTCTTCCAATTTGCTCAAGTTGTTACATATTCAGTATAAGGAGGAAAGTAACCGATTTTTCCACATCTATTCTATACATATTGTCAGAAAAGACATTGCGTAATTCACCGGTCATAATCGTCTTGCGACCGCATTTGACACCATGTTAAACCTGCATTTTATTTTGCCTATCACTTCATTGGGCATGACATTGAAGTGCCTACGCTATTAATTTTTAGGAAAAGAGGACAAACATTAACTGATACCACAATACTGCATGCAAGAAAGACGTGTACAAATGCATTGAAAAGATTTTTGCTGTAATAACCTAAGATGCTCTGTCAGGATCTCTAGTGTTAAAGGTGCAATGAGAGATTTCACATATAGGTGCCCCGAAAATAATCGAAAGTACTGATTTTTGCCCTGATGTAAAGCTTTCCATCAAAAATTAACCACCTGAAGGATTAAGCTGAGAAATGTTTCTTTGGTACAAAAATTGTGAAATTTCTAATTTTGTATAGGAGCAAATACAAAATTCAGCCTTTGTTTTATATTGAAATAAAAGCAAATCAAAATTGCCCTTTTCCTCTCTTTTAAGACGTTTCTGTAGCTAAATAATGGTAAAAGTCTATTGAGTGTCTAATCTATATGAAATTACTATAATGACACAATATTTGGGTGCCTCAAAATCTCTCGTTGCACCTTTAACTCAGGACTGTACTTTATCAAAGGTCAATCCAGGGTCACAATTCATTTTGCAGTGATCAGGTGTAGATGTGTTGTAGGGATGGTGAGCAGCACTGCAGAATCTGCCATTTCTGGCAAAATTGAGGGCTCCCCTTTAACTGCGCGAGTTTAATTTGATCAAATTGGAAGAGGCTATCGCCATTTTTGAAATTGAATGCAAATTCTGCAGACAGTTGACATTTGGCAAAAATGCAGCAATGTGCTCATCCTTAAACATATATGCCGCAGTGTCATGTGTTGGTTGTAAGGAACATTCACTTAAGTGCCTTAATGTCTAATGACTGTGGAACAATTTCCCATTAAACTTGAGGGCTTTCAAAGTATTGAGGCCCCAGGTGTGAGTTAAATTAAAAGAAAACATTATTTTCAGGCATCTAGCGCAAACAGTCTGACCCAATAGCCTGCTTCTTGTGATTTGCTATTTCCGAACTAGTGCAACTCTTGACATAGAAAGATTACTTTTTTGGTTATTTTAGGAATAATATAAAGATTAACTTTTGTGGATGGAGTTTATTCTAGGATGCCAAGTGGTGCTACTTTGCATTGATTGATTGGGAAATTTGTTTCTGTTTAAAACAAGACATAATCATGAATTTCAGTTTTGTGTTTGAGCCACTTCATTTTACAAGATGATGCATGTGAGCTGAATATGGTTACATAGCTTTGATTGGCAAATTGACTATTACTTTGAGAACCAGGTCTTAAGTTTATTAAATTTGTTTTTCTGTGATTGATAGGATTTTAGTCGCAATACACGATGTGGAAAGGGTCGCAATCAACATCGTTATTTCCAAGAGGGCAAAATGTGAATACTTAAACTTGGAGCATGTTGATGTGATTTGATATTTCCTTGAAGTATTGCGTACAATGTGCCTGTAAATAGGTTTGCTCTAGGAACGAACTCCAATCACAAAAGATGATCACTTTCTTCTGCAAATACCGAGAATGAAAAGGGCATGGGCTTAGAAGATATGATGAATTGAGAAATGAAATCCTCAGACAAAATAGAATACACATGAGGTGGGTTTTGTATTGATCAACCTGGAAATACCCCCAAATTGTGCTGTAATCTGTGTTCATACAGAGCCTCAACCAATGGGACATAGGGAAATTGAGGATACAAAGCTGACTTTTGTATGCGTAGGCATTTGAGCAATAGTGGTGGAATCACACTTAACACATAAACCATTGAATAGAGCTTAGTTCCATTCACCAGAGGTAACTTACCAAGCATAAGAAGGAAAAGGATTTGTTGAAGAATAACAATTGTATCCAAAGAATTAGGTAAAATGTCTGTGAGACTTGGCTCACCTTTTGAACAATTAATTAACTGTGTCATTTATTAGAACATACGCTTTTATCACAGCGGCATGTGTCTTATGATGGCGCATTCATACAAAAAGGTGCATTAAGAATGTAGGCATCCAACCAAAGTACTCGGGGGTACTGCTATGCACTCTTAAAAAGGCCATATCATTTGAGCATGTGGCAAGAAAATCCAGAATGACCAGGAGAGAATCACAGAAAGAAATCAGATATCATATGGTTGACTGTACTTGCTGAGCAAAATTTTTTAACTTCCCATTAATTTCAAAAAATGCCCAAACTTTTTTATAAGCCTTTCATTTTTTTTTTTTTGAGGTCGTCCCACACAAAAATGTGATTGTGAGCATTTGAGTCCAGCCTCTTCTATAGGAATGTTTTTTTTTTTTATCAGTGCTACTCTTAAAATTGATCAAAGATCAAACGCATCATATTGCAATTCCTAACTCATTGCAATTTTGCCAAAAAGTCAGAGTAAAATCCTCAAAAGTGGCTAAACCTATTATTTAAAAAAATCAAGAAAATTGCATTCAGCCTCAAGCATTGACTTAGCCTTGGATAATTGTAGCACTCCATACAACCCAATGAAAGCACTCATTGAGGTGATCGCCATAAACCAAGTTACGGAAATCACTTAATTTAGTACATAGCATTCTCTTGGCAACTGGGTTCTCAATAATCCACAACAATAACACTGAAGTTGGGAACCCACCAGGGAAGATTTGGTGGCCAGATAATTGTGCCATTCACTGACCCAGCACTAATTTGATCTTGGGCTTTACTATCAGCCAATCAGGAGTAGCCAACGGAGGGACAGTCACAATCCTTATATGGTAGGGTGTGGTCAATTCATGTAATAAAGAATGAATTCCAGATTTCAAATATAAATATTATATATAATATTTATATAAATGCTTTGGATTGAGATGCTTGTTATTTTGTGGTTATTTTCCAATCAAATAAAGACCGAATTGGATATGTTTGGGTGACTACTATTCATCCTAAAATGAAGTTGTAATTCAGCTTCTTAGGAGTATAACATGATCATTTCCAGAAAGAAACTGGTTCAGTAAACCAAAGTTACTAACTTGAGGAAAGCTAAGGTTTGTAAGGGGAAAACAAGCTTTAAATTCAGACAAATAAAATACACAAAATACAGATAGGTTTAGGGCTAAAAGATGTTAAGTTTCGATTGGATTTTATGAGTGGAAAATGTTGCCCCATTTTGGAGTGACCGACATTAATTTCACACCGTATTCTATGGGGCTTTAAAAAGTTTGCGCTTAGTATAAAACGAATTGAAATGTCGGTGTGAAACTCGACAGATGGGGTATTGTGGTCAAAGGTTATTCAATCAACAAAAAATCGGGCCATCCCCCTTTATGGTGCTAGAGTTGTTAACAGTGTCTCTATGATGACTACTAACCACACAAATGTTGTTTGTTTACAAGAAAAATTTGAAAATCCCAAATTTTGAATCGAGCATGTTGGGTGGAAAATTTTTAAATGCCGAATTTTTTTTTTTTTTCATGAAAACAAAATCATAGTGAGATATTACACAGTGGACCTTTTTAGAAAGAGTTCATACACTAATTTTCAAGCGCAATAAATAATATAGTTACTGCCCTAATGCACGAACAGGTCTTTGCTATGATTGCATAAGGAGACATTAAAAGTCTGCATGGGTCTTAACAAAGACTGACTTTTTACGCTGTCCCCCGGCAAACAAAAAATATCTGGCACAGTGATTCCTCTCCACTTTCATGCGGACACTTATTAATCCATTTCACATCTCATTTATAAACATGATATCCCGATATAGACGACAAGAATGATGCATGGCCCCGTACAGCATCAAATTTGCCTTCGTTTTTTCTGTGAACATTGAGGACATAAATTGAAAGTTGCATGTGGGTTTTATTTCAAGTCTATTTAGTGCAAACTGAAACCCCCACCCCCCCCCAAACCCATTGCTATGTCATCTATAACCCACTGCCTATAGTGATAACCAGAGTTTGTTTAGGCTAATTACACAAATCCCACATAGCAGTGTGAAACGATAAGGATACTTACATTCTGGGTCATAGTTGTGTCGACATTACAAAACTTGCACGTTGAACCATTTGCCTTTTGGCAGGGAAGTGAGTGAATGTTACATGTAATTTATATAATAGATTTTTTTTAAATTCATGCCCCCAACCCGCCCCCCCCCCCCAAAAAATGGGGTTCCCCACCTTGTCAAAAAGTTCCTATTTGTTAGCAATGAGAGCTAATAAATGTGAATTGAGGCCTCACCTAATTTTGGACTTTTTCCAGACCTCTCTATCATGGGCAGAATGAAAATTACACAAATACATAATTCAGGAAATGTAACTAAGGCCAAGAAAAAAAAAAAACAAGTTTGTCTCAGAAGACCAGCGCGCATAAGGTTTTATTTAAAATTGCTTTTTGACCTATAATTTTTTTTTTTTTTAGGTTTTACGCACTTTAATTATTTTTGTAAAAAATTTCAGAAAAAAATGAAAAAAACATTTGGCGCGAAGCAGCGAGAAAAAAAATTGAAAAAAAAAAAGTGGGCCAAAAATGTACCATGTTTAAAAAAAAAAAAAAGAAAAACCGGCATTTCGATTAGCATTTTTTAAAAACAAAAAAAAAACGCATTTGTCATTAGCATTTTTGGCACAGTTATTCTGAGACAACTTGTTTTTTTTGGCCTAAGCATAAATATTAAATCGGCTTTAGATGGCTTTAACTCAACATCATTGCAATACTAGCAAAATTACCTTAACAGATGTGTATTTTCAGTTTATAAGGATGTTTCCTCCGAATGTCATATAGCCCATTCTTGTTGTCTGTAACCACTAACAGCTTAAGCCTGACTGTTAATGTAAATTGATTGGTCAGCTAGTACAGGAAACGTATTGATTTTTATTGCCCTACTACCGTAAAAGGAGCAGAGACATTTTGACGACTCAGTCTAGTAATCGTCCATCAGTTGATGGAAATTCAATATTTGTCTTGTGTTAATTGGAGAAAGAATGTGATCCTGTGGTAATCTATTGTCTCAATGATACCAAGTGCGACATTTAATTTGTAAGAAGGGTTAATTACTAGAGACTGGGGATTAATTTAGATTTTTCTTCCAGAAGCTAGAAATTGCTATCTATTTCTTCTCCAAAAATTTTAACAAAGAATTTTGTCTTGTATGATTTGAATAAAATTGTCTCGTAGATTTGAAAGGTACATGTTTGCATCCCGGTTATCTTAAGATTGCAGTGAGTTTGATTTAACAATCATTCGAGGTGAAAAGTTGACAGTGTGTGTAGGCGTATTTAAAATGTGCTTCGTAATTTGGCTAATGTCTTGAAATTGATGTAAAAGAGTGCTTGCTCCTGATGGGGAATTCATAACGAAAGCTCTTGACCTTTTAGAAATTACAAACAAGCTATATTAAAAGTTGAACACATCGCTTCTGATAAAACTAGTAGACAAGATCATTATGGATGCTTGCTCGCATTTAAATTATATTAAGTCTGACTCAGAGATTTCGAATATTTTTTTTTTTTTTGTAATAAATGACAATAGTCAACTAGAACTAAAGATATTAACCTAAAATGCAAGTCCGAAATTTGAGATGACCTCGATTTTTTCCGTTTTGATGCAGTAAAGTTGCGTTTATGTGTATATACTCCCATAGGATACTGTGGTATAAACAAAATTCCCAGTCCCGTATATAACAAAGTTGTGATTTCTATATGAAGGAATTCGATTTAAGCTTAGCGATTTCACACGTGAGCAGTTATTAGTATGTGGGTAAGCATTATGTACATGCAAAACCCACAATTTTTTTTGGAAATGAGGGCGCCCTCCTCAGGAATTCTCTGAGTCGGCCTTTTCATAAAATGTGAATGCCCTGACAAATAACATGAATCCTGTAATATAGTGCATTTAGCTTCTTCGATCGTGATGTCAGTGTGATATTCAGTGGTCGCAACATTAAATTGTGAGCGTTGATTAAAGGCACTGGGCCATATCTAACCATTTTTAAAGCCATACTTAGATGTGCCAAACAATAAACTCATGACCTTGATATATGCACAAAAATAGGCTGCAAATGACTATTACTCTTTGACGGTTTACCACAAAATTATCTGCAGGACCAATGATAATTGAGAGGAATTTTGTAATTCCTTTTTGAAGATTGTTGTTCTTTCATACTACAGTGATAGTTTTATCAGTTGTAATTTGGATTTCCATTTTGTTTAATAATTTTTGTTTACCTTCCCTCAAACTGTTGGTGTCAACTTAGGTTGCAGTAAATGCGTCACAATATTACAATGGTCAAGAACATTGGGTGCTAAAGTACTCGGAGCCCAGAACAAACCGGCCACACATCCGGCTAGAATCCTTGATTCAGGGTTAGATCCTACTGGACTATTGTTTATCCTTACTGATGAGGATTCCCCGTTGTTACTTTCCCTTATGCAAGCGCTATTACATTCTTTTTTTGCTAATTTCCTGTAAATGGCCACACAATCAGGAAATAGTAGGGGCAGGATCTATTTACCATCCACTTTGGAAAATGGGAGTGTTGCTGAACTGGAAAAAAATGCTTGTTTATCTATTTTCCAGCACTCGCCAATATTTCCACTCAATACGAGTCAGCTCTATTTTTGGTTTTTCATTTTTGTTGCAAAGAGGCACTTAACTCATCGGGCTTTAAGCACCAGTGTTCAAACCAAAGCCTAGAAATAGCCCCAGTTTTGGTATGGATTGCCTTGTAACCAGATCCCAATCAGGCCATGATTTAATAAGATCTTGCCCACGCCCACCAGGAAGTAGCATCCTTCCTGACCAGTGTAATTACTATAGGTCCAAATGTGGGGGAGTTAAAACATTAACATTTAAGAATATATTGATAATACGCGTCTGGCTCCTGTGCTATCAACAAACATCAATATAGCATAAACTGTATTTTTAGTTGGGTTCAAATGATGAAATTACTCAGTGGTGGTAGGTTGTAAGGTTACTAAGGGTTAACTGTCCTTGTTTATTTCTCAACTCGCTACTCAAGGCATACTAAGGCATTTTATGTGAAGAAGTGACATGTTTTTTTTTTTCTGTCCCTACACAGCTTATCCCAGCATGGAAGAAGTCTTAATGTTCAATCAGATTTGGTATTATATCCCAAGCCAGTATTCATATTGCAGTAATTCCATGGTGGTTGGCTGATTTGAATTTACAAATATTTTTTTGATCTAATTAAAGCAACACATTAGCTATTTAACAAAAAATCTGTTCTTTCATTGTTTCTCAAGTGAGAGACTAACCCTCCTAGAGGAACGACAAATACAAAAGGTCTATTATATGTAAATTAACCAGAAGCTGGCGGGCTGTCCCCGTCCGGTACCGTCTGTGTCAACCTTTTTAGTACACACCTTTTGGTTGTAATTGTCAACTTTTAACTTTTTAAGTGCAGTGGATGGATCAAATTTCAGTACTTGTTGCTTATCGACTGAGTCAGGGGTCTTAAAGAACCTATCAGTGATTTGAAAAATATTTGAAAGGTGCTGGAAAGCTTCAAGTGAAGGAAAGTCTGTATAATTCTCGGGGATAATTACCGTTTCCAGCTGTAGAATTGAACAGAAAAGGAAGAAACCGGCAGTTGTTCCAAGATACATCTCCCTTCATTACGTGTTTGTATAAGTGCCGAACGACAGTAATGTATAAAATCTCCGATCTGTCGTTATTATGGGGTTGGCTGCGTTCTGGTCCTATCACTTGCAGTATGTTAGGATACCTTTACTTGGTACATACATGTAAAAATCCGATTTTTGATGATTTTTTCGATTTGCTGATTTAGCAAATCACGATAGTGTCTTTAAATGGAATAAAAGATGAATCATTTAGGGTTTCACTTAGGTCATTATATTGCGATCTTATTCTTGACCACATAAGCGGACACCTATTTCGCTGTCCCTATTTTTCATTTGATTTGTCTTGTGGGATTCAACTTGATTACTAGAAAGCCCAATAACCAACTGGCCATGTGTGCTCTTCATTACAGACCATATGTTGTGGTCTGATAAGCTATCGAGTGTTGAATGAACATATAGCTAGTCAATGTAATACGTCTGATAAGCGATCCCCGACATTAATGGAGGCATGGGCCAATGTGTTTGTAATGATTTTCAATAATACATCTGTTTATGCAGGCTAACGGTGCATAATAGATCCTTCATGTAAAAGGGGTTCTTGGCAGCTCTAATTGTGTCATTTGCATGGAAGAAATCTTACAAAGTTGAAGAACAACCTCAGTTGTCATTGTTGATGTAACATAACTCGAGGCAGTTGAAATGTTGCTGTCAATGCCATTGTAAGCTGCTGCCCTCTAGCGTAAGAAAAATATCCATTTTTTAATTGATTTAAAAAGTTGTTTATTTAGTATCCCAAATTCATTACATAACTTTTTCACAATCAATTTGGTGCAATTTAGCTTATAGATTAACATCACTACTTTAGGCTACGGTGCATAATAGAATTCCCTTCATTCTAAAGGGGTTCTTGGCAGCTCTAATTGTGTCATTGCATGGAGAAATCGTCAAAGTGAAGGAACAACTCAGTTTGGCATGTTTTGATGTAGCATACTCGAGGACAAATTTAAATGTTTGCTGTCAGTGCCAGTGTAATGCTGGCCTCTAGAGTATAAAAATATCCATTTTTATAATTGATTTTTAAAAAGTTGTGTATTAAGTACGCAAATTCATTACAACTATTTTTTCTCATTTTGTGCAATTTAGCTTATAGATTAACCTCAAGCTAACTGTAAAATTTGCTTTGTTTTTGTTTTTCTGCAGGCCGGATGGTGAAGAAAAGAATTAAAGAAGAGACAATTAATGAATTAGCGATAATGAAAGGCACATAATAGAGATCAGCAAACCACACCAGATCACCTAGTTACAACACCACTAATAAATAATCGTTTAATTTTGTAGTGTATGTCAATATAATGATTTTAAGGCATCTACTGCTGCAATCTGCAGTGCAAAGTAGCGCGTACGCCCACACTTGCACATACGCAAATCTTGGGCACGCCCTCAAGCAATCTCTCTTTTTTAGTTGGTTTTGAAGCCATTTTATAAAGCCATTTTTTGACAAGTCAGCTTCTTCTTGCATAAAATAATAATATTGTTGGATGACTTTTTTTTCGGTTGATAACAGAAAATATCCGCCCTCGGCCAAGAAATTCAGGCTCGTCTTCGACCGCCCGATATTTGATCTAGGCTCGGCGATAGTTTTCTGTTATCAACCTCTGCCATCCCAATATATATAATTAGTGTTTACAGACAATAGTTTTGTGTGAATGCAAGATATCGTACGTGCAATGCCTGCCATGTGATACATCTGTGTGCTGACCATGTATTAGGATACACTCAATTTATCTTTCCTTGGAAGTTGGTGCTCTTAAATTTAATGGCAAGCAACATTGTTGGCCTGAAGAACCACTTCAAGAGCCCTGACCAGATGACTTTGGCATAAGTTGTGTTTGATGGTAGTTCTGATCAAATGGCAGCTATTTCCCTGACTGACTTACATTCGCATGACAAGATTATGATGATAGCGTTTGTGTGTGTCCGTCAGTATCTGTATCAGAATGCATAGAATGTATAAGAGAACAGTTGTACCAACCCAATGTGTCAACATTAAAGTGCCACGTGAGATTATAGGCACCAAAATCTTGTGTCAATAGACCGTCAGATAGATTTCTACCTTGTTATTTGGCTACCGAAATGTCTCTAAAGAGGGGGGGAAAAAGGTTATTTTCATTGCTTATATTTCAATATAAAACATAAGCTGCATTTTGTATTTGCTCCTTACAAAATTAGACTTTAAACATTTTTGTATTCTCAAAGAAACATTTCTCAGCTAATCCTTTCAAGATGGGATATTTTTTGATGGAAGCTTTACATCAGGGCAAAAATCAGTACTTTCGATTTTTGGGACACCTATTGTTAAATCTCTCGTTGCACACCTTTAACCCTCGTGGTCTACCACTTTCTAACATTACCCTCTGATTGGCTATATTGGCATGATATAATGTTATATACCTTCTAATTACCTAATCCGAATATCTTTGTTTCTTCTTTCTTTTATCACCTTGTCTCTGATTGGCTTTTACCCTCCTAATAACCCCATACTAACCATCATAATGGCTGTAGAGCCCAGGGGGTTAAATCTTGACACAGACAATTCTAAGTTGGGACTCCTCATTAGAAAGATGCAATGGGTGTGCTGATGCGAATTGAAGTCATGACTAGCAGAATTCAAAGCTGCCTATCTAATTTGATGCATCAGAGTTTTTTAGGGGTTCAATACTTTTTTGACCCTTTTTTTATTATTAATACAAATTTGAATTTTGCATATTTCTATTGAAATGTTTGGGTGATACCTGGTTTTTTGTTAAAATAGTTTTAATGAAAAACAAAGAAAAAAAGTCAGACACCGTCAGATTGGTCCAAAGCATGCAATGTGGAAGAGCATAATGTCCCATATCATACGTCCACTGCACTCAGTGTCATGCGCTGCCTTGCCCTGGATGCCAGTCTCTGCCCCATACTTCCAAAATGCAGTACTGCAAAATGCAGTACTGCAATAAAAGCATTCCTGCAAATATGCATTACTGCAATATGCAGTAGCTGCTATATGCGGGACTAGCAATATGCAGTCCTGCAATATGCAGGTCCTGCAATATCAGTACTGCAATATGCAGTACTGCTATATTCCGTACTGCAATATGCCTACTGCTATATGCAGTACTGCATAGAACAGTCCTCAATATTTCAGTACTGCAATATGCCAGTACTGCAATATGCATAACTGCATATGCAGTACTACTGCAACAATCATACTGCAACATGCATACTGCAACAAAGTTAAAATTTCGATTAACTGCATTACAGGAGGTTTCACCAAGTTGATCAGTAGAAAAGTGATTGATATATCGGCAGTGCAGTAGCACTGAACTTCATTGCAGTGGAAGTATAAACGAACTTTATTTATTCAGTATAGCTGGTCACATGCATATTCCATAATAGTTCATATCAAACTGCACAGATTCTGGGAAAGCATTGTTCTCTGCTGTGAATGTATCGCGGCGAAATAATCATCTCTTATTCTCATTCTAGTTGTAGTGATTTCTTACCACCCAATCCAACCCCCAATTATAAGTGATTAGTGGTCATTTGATTCATCCCTCGGCAAAAGTGAACAAACAAACCTTTATGTTGTCGTACAACGTTTTTGTACCCATTCCATAACCTGTGTGCGTGTGCATCACTGCTTTTGTTATGTGCCGTTATTCAATATGGGGGGCCGCTAATAGATGAAAATCAATGGATTGTGCTCTAAACCACGTCCACTGCATCTAAATTGTATTAAAATAAGAATTAGCAGTGGGTACTGGGTATAGATAAATTGGTACATGATGTTCCGGGTCCCTTCAGACGTAAAATTTTGGTCAAATTGGCCAACCGTTTCTTTTTACGATCCACTCGGTGATCATTGAGCATGCGCAGAAGTCATTTAAGGGGGCATCTACCCTTAATCCTTTGTGGAGCAAGAATTTCTGAGTTTAAATTTGCTGACTCTCACACTTCAGCTCCATTTTATTCTGTAATTTGGTGAAATCGGACATTCCGTTCCGATGCCACCGTTGATCAAGTACTTGTACCACGCAATCAATACTATTTGTTTGTTCCTTATTGTTTTTCAAGCAGCTATATTTACTTTTTTCTTTTGTTTTTTCAAGCAGTAGATCTGTAAGAAAATGCCAAAATAAAAATTAATTTTGGATAAGTAATGTGATGTATTTCCTTATATTTGGTATTATAAATTTTAGTAATTAATGTAGAAATAAATTTGACTTTTCAAATCAAAAACACTGCAGTACATTTATAAATAAAATTAATTGTTTCTAGAACTTAATGCCCTATCATGTTTTTTTGCAAGTTTCGGCACTTGAAATTTGTCCCCCAAAATTTTGGCATTTCCGAATGGTGTCATGACACCAAATTACACAAAGGTATGTTTTATTATAATGTGCTACAACTTAAGGTAGGGATTTTTTGATATCTGTCTTACTTTTTCATTTATAAGCCTTCAAGTCAAATCCAGCAAGTAAAATTTTTTTCAAGAACTCGTTGCCAAATATAACTACAACACAGGATTAAAATTGAAACTGTCTCCACATTACTTGCACACTTGACCCATGTAACTTTACCATGGATAAGGCAGAATACCTGTTAAAAAGACCCTATTAGTACTATTTTTTTTTTTTTTTTTTTTTTTAAATTTTCCTTTAAACCCAATTCCCACATTTGACCTTTGACCCCCGATATTTGCATATGAATATCTAAATTTACAAATCAATATAATTTTCTGAACACAGTCAATAGCTTTTGTTAATGATGTATCACAAGCCATACTTCCAACATTTCAACTACTTCTACCCTGCGTTTTCAAAATAACACCTCCAAATGAGGGTAGATGCCCCCTTTAACCACACTTGTCTGCTGCCGTCTCACTGTTGGAAATTCAGATTAAGTTAGAGTATAGTACAACTCACATTTAGGATGAAACACAACAGAGTAAACTAATTTTGGCCGAGATAACAAATCGCTGCTCGAGTGTTTCGTGATTTCCAATCTAGAGTGACCGAATAACAAAATATGCGAATGGTTTCTGAATTGGAATAGTGATGAACCAAAGTGAGTTGTCCCTTTGTCTGCTAATATTATCCAATTTCAGATGCCAGATACAGGCATATAAATGGTAGCATTGAGAGTTTTAAATTGGGTGTGAGCTCCCATCTGAGCAAAACCCCTTTTGTTGAGAATTTTCTTTTATTTCTGATGTGAGATTTGGTCCTTTAATTTGATATTCAGGAATATTCGTTTTGTTTTGCCCTCCACAACAATGTTGTGTGGAGGGCTGTTGTAATGGCTTGTTTGATTAGTTAACCATACTGTCTAAAAGGGTGGTTAGGTGGGTGGACAAAATCTAAACTGAATAAGCCCATGAACTTCAAACTTGGTGTATAGTAAAACCAAGATTTAAATCCATTTTTGTCCCCGCTAACCGGGGGTGGCCGGATTCGCCGCACTTCACAGCAATACTGCTGTGGAAGGATTTATTGGAGTAAATAACAACTACCGGATGCCCTTCCTGACGTCAATTGCTGGATGGCCGCCATTAGCGCTCCAGAGCTGACGCCCTTTGTAGGTGGATCTTCTTTATAGTTCCACCAGGGTAACCACTAACCAGCTACCCTCCTAATCAGATTTTCTTAGAATGGGGGGAGACGGTTTAGCTTCCCTGGGACCGGCAGTACAGGATACCAGTAGGAGTCCCTCAAGAAAAAACTGACCTGACTTGATCGTAGGTGGGTAGAATCTGGATGAAGTCTGGTTCTGTAATGCATTTCTTACAGTTTATGAATATTACCCAAGGCCAAAAGATGCAATATGTCCATTGTACGAACACACATATGGCAACCAAATCGCTGGCTGTCCATCGACACACCCTTGCAAGCATCTTGCCATCTCTGCTCATGGGACTTGGGGCACCAGGGGCCCCCTGGTTTAATCCCACCAAATGTGCAATCTTAATACCTTCTAATCCCTTTATTCCCTTCCTTCCTCCCTAAGATGGGCCTAGAAATGAGAAGGTGTTTATTGTTAATTACGCATTTGCCTATTTTCCAAACAACCCCAATACCATTGACTTGTAGTGGAGGGGCCTATGTAAAATTTGGTGAGTTCCTTTTAAATTGTTGGCACACTATAAACGTTTACTACTAACTGGGTCTCTGACTATTCAAAAAACAACCGATGTTGCCATTTTTTTCGTTGACCCTTAAGTGACCTTGATGCAAGGTCAAAGTCAAATGGGGTCATACTCTCCACGTATATCTCGACGCCTTGGTAACCCAAAATGTGGCAATTTCACAAGGAACATGCCTATGATATTAATTTTGGTATTTGCCTTTCGTTTCTTGTTATATGCAAAGAACCTAATTATAACATATAGCATAAAATTGAATTATGCAGACCCCAGTCCCTATCCAAATAAAGCACGAGTTAGGCTCAATTTATCAATTGCCAATGGCAGTCATCTTAAACACTATGCTTGCCTAATGTAGAATGAACCCACACAACCCCATTATTTCTTTGCTATTAATACCCATGGGTAAGTAAAGTAAACCAAGTTGTTTTATAAAAATGTGCAAGAGAAAATGGATCGGAGTAGTCGATAACCAATTCATGAACGAATCGTCGTTATTATACCGTGAAATAACCACGAGTCGCACTTCAGAGACAAAGTTATGTATACGAGTTAATCTTAGTGTGAGTCAACATGTGTTGATGGTATTAGGACCCCTAGCATACCAGTTTGGAAGGACTTTCCTAAAGAGAGACCCATCGTCTTTACCAGAGTGCAAATTTGGGGCCAATTCAACCAAAATTTTTGCCTTTTTTCCTCAGTGTTTGAACATTTTAAGCAATTTTGACACTGTTGACTTCAGATTGAAGAAATTAACTAATTTTCTCCAACAATTTTTTGAAAAATTTGACTATTGTTCCACAAAATGAGAAAAATTTGGTAATATTAATTTTAAAAAAAAAAAAAAAAAAAGGGATAATTAATATACCAAGCAGAAGCTAAAAGTGAGACTGATGTCTGTGGCAAGTCCCCGTATGATCATTTGAGTTAAAAATGCAAAATTAAAAAAAAGGACCATTTTTAGTGGGGTATTTTTGGCTTTTAAAACCAAAAAAAAAAAAAAAAACAAAAATTTTTTCAACACCACACCCCCATACAATCCTGCACCCCTTAACAGGAGTTTTAAAAAGGTACGTAAACAGTACAAGTACTTTCAATTCATCGGCCCAAAAAAACAACCACCCCCCTAAACAGGTCGGGTAAGTGAAAACTCCTATACCCTTAAAAGTAGTGGCAATGTTTTGACCCCTAAGCAGTGGACATTTGTTCTTTGTAGGCTATACTTAATATGCTAATATTACCACCAAATTAGCCGATACGATAACAAACCAAATTCCCAAATCGTACCCTAAAAAAAATTTAAGTTCACGTGTGAAAGTACACCCTTTTTCTTTCAGCTATCATGTGTTTGCTATCCTTTTTCACGTACGTATTTGTGCACATCTTGAAAAAATCCCCTTTTAACTTTTCCTTTTGTCGTGCATGATACTCCTTGCCATTAACCAGTGACTCCCCCCCCCCCCCCCCCCCGGGCTCTGGATGGAAAGATAATTAAAACAGCACACATGACTGAAAAGATCACTAGTATAACTAACTTTTTTTCTGTAGTCCAATGCGGTTGTTTCACGGTTATAACAAAATTCATTCCATGGATTTGGCATATATACATCACCCATTTTTTTCTCTGCACATTTTGCTAAAACAAATTGGTTTACTTACTTACCCTTGGGCATTAAATACCAAGGTTATTTGGGGTTGTGTAGGTTTCATTCACAAAACATTGTGCAAATATGAGGTCTATCTAACACTTGCTTTGGACAGACTGTGGTCTGATAACAGCAAATGTCATGCATATTATTGGCCTCTAATTAGCTTCTTTGCATATAACAATAACAAAGCTCAAGTAACAAAATAAATATCATAAACAATATCCCTTGTGAAATTTGCACATTTGATATCAAAGTTGATACTGGCGATGTTGACCGCTTTGACCTTTGGACCTCATGTCAAGGTCACTTATAGTCCACTGAAAAAATGCAACATCGCTTTTTCTTCGAATCGTCAGACCCATGTATAATACTTTATAATGGTTGCCAACACTTAACATGAACTTCATAAAATCAACTCTCTGAAGAACATAGGCCCCTCCACTTGTAGGGTGATGGCCACTATGAGGTCAGTGCTGTATACTTTTTCTGAGAGGTTTATGAATATTTATGAGCTAAGTTGCATACTTTGAATAAAGTATAATTTTCACAAGTTGTTGCTTCTCCCAATTACGAACCTACTGGGGGAAGCTTAATTATGTGCCACATAAATTCAGGTTAAAACATTTAAAAATAGTCTTTTGCCTTACATTTAAAAGCCCCCCCCCCCTTCCCCCCTGAATACAAAAGTATTGTCCTCCCTTTGATAATTATTTCTAGATAAACTTCACACATTGTATCCATATGTCCCTTTTAGCAAGTGTTCCTTATCCCCCCTCCCCCTGTGTTGAAGTGTACATGTACACATTTTTTTTTTGGCTTAGATTTTGTATTTTGTTAGTGTAATGCATAAATAAAAATATACAGAAAAAAATATTTTCCTGTAGAATTTAAAGGGGGAGGCCATATGGAAACTTTTTCCCTTCTTTTAATCCCACGAGTGCTACCCGCTGATTGGTGATTTTTTTATCCAATCACAGAATGGGCAATAAGGCTGAAAGGGGCTAGCGCTTAAAATACTTAAAAAAGCTATATTTCTACTGGTATTGGAATGAATATATATTGTCATAAGCCAATCAAAAAGCTGTATGATTGAAAGACGGGGCACTCAGGGGGTGAAGTTTGGTCATTGCTTTTACAGAGTCGCATGTAGGTGATACCTTTTTATTATTGTAAAATCTGTGGAGTAGGCGTGTGGTATGAGCTTAGGAAATGCTTCGGTTATCACAAGATCTAGGGTCTGTGCCTGCTCGACTTCACATTAACAACATTTTTTGTTTGTGTCCTTGCAAAAATGTGTATAAGGCAATGTGTAAGGGCATAACACCGGGTTAGGGGAATTAACAGGCATTGGCAAAATGTAAGTCGGCGTGTGGTACGGCCCAGGACATGCTTGACTAATTCATTATTGTTAAGCTTGGTGTGTGTGTGCGGTGCTGTGACCTAAATGAAGAAAACAACAACAGCATATTTACTTACCTACCACCTGTGCTCATAAAATTTAAAAAGGACAGAAGAAAAGAAAATTTCAAAATTGGTGCATATCACCAATACCGTTTGTCCCTATTGTTGTGTGTTTTACTAGTGGCAGATTAAACACTCCCATAATATGCATTGCTCTATATCAATGATGCAGCAGCTCTGAAGTACGAGGATAGCACATCAAATACAGAGGATGTTTTAAACTCTACTCTAGCAATATAAAAAAAAACAGATCATCAAATATTCAGTACTCCACTCAAGGCTATATTCCACACATGCATAACTCATGGCTCCCTCTGGGCAACGGATATTGTTGTACTTGCAAAGCTTATTCCCGTTTTTGCATTGAAATTGAGATTGATTTGTTAGCATTTGGGTGCTTTTGACTCGCAAAGCTTTTGCAAAATTTACTTTGTTGTAACTTGCATGGAAATGATTGAATATGCCTGTTTGAAAGGTTAACACAGACTTTACATCTTTGGTACCAGTGGCGATTTCACCAGCATTTTGTACATTGTCAATTATGCTCCTATCTGTAAAGAATTTAATCATATTTTTAGACCTTTTTTTTCAAAGATGAGGAGTCCTTAATAACGTATTAATTCTATTCCAGCACAAAGAAAATACTTTTAAAGTCATCCTAGAAACAATCTCTGAAAGTCTAAATATTATTTGACAAGCTGTCAGACCTAATGTATTGCTTAAATGCATTGTAAAAACCACCAATTAAATAACTTAAGGCAACAGTTGGTTTGCTCAGTACCCCAATAGACGTGGAAGGACATCGGAATAAGTGGCAGTATTATGTATTGCAGCTTATTCCGTAATTCCACAACACATGCGCGAGATAACTCCATTTACAACGTGAATCACTGATTCATTTGTTGCCTAATTTAGGAACCTTCCATTCTTATCAGGGGGGTAGACATGCCAACCTAACATCAACGGCAATTCATCAAAACAGGCACAACTTCCGGGTGCAGTCTGTTTCAAAGACTTAACAGTACATGGTAGGAGAACGCTCTTACGCATATCGAACGTTTACACCCATACTTGACAAAGATTGCCTGGTACCGAATATTTAAATCTAATGACGTTATTGGAAATTACACTTTTTGCAGCGGGTTAATTCCACTAACCCCGACGGATTTTTGATACCATAATTTTTCTAAATTACATGATATTACTAAGAATCTTGTTGAACAAGGTGTAGAGCTGATTTTTTTAATGTCCTGGGACCGAGACTGCCATAAGTAAATGCACGTAGCGCAGTTCCACAAATTACCGTTTGTAAATCCCCATGCCCAAATCGACAAATCGTGTTCCGCGACCCCCCCCGATTCTTATTGGTTGTTTTAACAATGTTTGAACCATTAGTTGTCTGATTGGCTTTGGCAAGACACCTGTTAAAAGAACAGAAACGGAGCAATGCATTTGTGGGATTGATCTCAAAGTACACTTCAAGCTGAAACTATAAATAATCCCTTACAGAAATATAATAAGCCAACAATCATCTCCAATTGATAAGTATGCATCCTCCAATTTGTGCAAAAAAAGAAATCGGTGTGTGTGCTGATAAGAGGGCTCTATTCATTCCCATAACCTCATGGATATAATCATCGCATGCATAATGGGATAATGCTTAACCACATGTAGTTACTCTATTTTCACTGCCTGATATCTTTGCCAATTGTCAGTTTTGCCTGAAAATTTTTCAAACCACAAAATTATCAACTTTTTTACTTATTCACTTATCAACACATTTTCTCAAATTGTCCGGCATTTGTTATTAGATATTGATCTGTGCTCGCCGACTTGCAATACATGTAAACTAAGTTACCATATACGTATTTTGACAGTACTTTGTGATCATTCAATAGTTCAATCCCGTATTTATTTGTTCACTGGATCAAGAAATTCATACCCCAAACATTTTCGTTATTATGTTTAAAGGCATAAATGCATGCCACTTGTGATGCAGTGAAATTTTTGAATTTATTGATGATCATGTCAAAAGTTTGACTGTAGCACAAAAGAACTCACACACAGCACCGATTGCAACTCGCAATTGTGATTATATCTAAGCATTTTGAATTCAATTCCAATTTTTTAATCTTTTAGTGTTATTATTCCCTGTTTTTGCTTAGCTAACCTTATCAAACTTCTTTTTAGTGTGTCGAAAGCCTGTTTATTTTTGAAAGACTCTACATTTTTGCAAAAGTATTCCATTGTTTCCTCCTTGCAAACAAAAAAAAAATCCATCAGAGTATCACTCGGCCATTTAAAGAGCCGAGCAAGATTTAAGAAGTCGACGTAAAGACTTTGTTTTTAATATCCAAATGTTATATTCTAGTACTACTCAGGAGTCCTGTAATCCCCTCTAGGGATTTTGCCGGTGATAATCCGAAAGGTGACACATAGACGCTACAATTAGGAAAGCTTTTATAGACGTTTCCAGAGAAGCGCCGACAAGATAGCATCAGTGATATCAGTGCTTAACACTGTGTGTGTGTGTGTGTGTGTGTGTTATTCGTCTGTGTGTTTACTTGTGTCGGTCTGCTAACGTGGGTATGTTGGTAGATTTTTTGTGGGTAAAACAGGGTTTGAATCGAACTATCTTGCCACTCACCCCCTCCAACCACCCAAGTATCCTTCCGCGTGTATTCATGGCATTCATGCCAAGTACGTCGTGTGAAATATTGAGATATAGGAGAGCGGAAAGGTTTCTTGCATGCCAATGAAGGTTTATTTCAATGGGTCCTCTAGTGTTCCTCATGGCTACTTTGAATTTGTACCAATTTTGTTGTTGCTTTTTTTAATTCGTGCGTGTCCTAAAATTTTGCTTGAAAAATGTTCCTCCAGTATTTTCTTGGATTACTAATGAATATTCCATTGAAGCTGCTTTTCCTCTTTCTGTTTGGAGTCAATAATGTCGACGGTCCTTACAGATATCAATCGGTGCTAATTTTCCTCACAATCACAAAGATCTCTGGAATCCCTTAATATTTATCTAATATGTTGTGGTTGGATGAGTTCAGAGAGAGAGAGAGGCAATAAAATAGGTTTCATCTCCTAAAACCATGCCTTCATGTGCTGCATTCAAATTTGGTATGATTTTGCTATTAATTTGCCACATTTCCCATGTAAATTTACTACATACGGGTGTCCAAAATATGCAATCCTCGTAGTCCGGTGCTATAAAATTTTCAAAATTACTGCGAATGATTCAAATTTTTATAACATCATTGTGATTGACGAACTTGTTTCGTACATCTGTCCAATTTTTGTCTGATAAGTTCCTAGTTTTGAAACAAGGCTATTAGTAACCCTCGTCAAATGAACCTCCAAGTTGCCTTAGATTGTTTGAACAGTTTCACCATTTTTCACCTTGCAAAGTGACTAAAAGTCTTTCAACTACAAAAATCTCCTCATGTCCTGTCTGTTTTTAACAAAAAAATAAATACTAAAATATTTTGTTGTTATGGTTTCTATATCCACGGTCTTTTTTTGTTCTGTACAGTATTTGCTCTACTCATATTATAATAGTAACTTAGCGGCTTGGCCAAAATTTATCTCCATGGGGTCTGACAAATCCGCGTGAATAATGTAAATTTGCAGCGGAGGGATTAAATACCAAAAAAAATGGGAATGGTTGGGGCTATAATTTTCAAACTTTATTTTAAAATGTTGAATGTTGCGAGGGATTCGGTCGCCTATCCTTTCTCCTCAACATACTGTCAAATTTCATCTGATTTGCTTCAACTGTTTTAGAACAAAAGCGATTTCGTAAGTACCACAATTTTAAGTAAGCCGTTCCAAGTTTTGACCGTGAATACCAATCAAGGCATGCTTAAGTACGCAGGTGATATTTTTTGTTTTTCCTCCTGTTCTTTCTTTATCCTTACTACTTAGTTTTGGTTCATTTAACCCAGTATAACTTTGTAAACTAAATTTTTAATATAAAAGCATTTAAGACAACCTATCACAAGGAAATGGTCTCGTTCAACAATGACAACTGACATTGTGTTTGATGTAACCAAGTTTGGTTTTCAGTGTTTATTTGTGTTGTTTGTTTGGTGTCTATCCAATGGTCCATATTATAACTATTATATCATATTGTCTTCAACATCCATTCATAACATTTCCATTCATTTGGTATTTTAATTCAAATCCCTTCCGCTGCATTTTGCAATATTCACACGGATTTTGTCAGACACAGTGAAGATAAAACATTTAAAGTTTGGCCAAGTCGCTAGTTACCTCTTCTCCATATGCGTAGAGGAAATACTGCAAGACGATAAAAAGACCGTGGATAATACAATAACGACAATTTATTTTTTTAAACAAAGACATATTAGTACAAGGAGATTTTTGTAGTTTAAAAGACATTTATTCAACTTTTTCAAGGGGACCCTGCTTCAACGATCTAATGAAAACTTGGAATGGGGTAATTGACAGCGGTGCACATAAAGCCTTTGTTTCAAAAACTAGTGAACCGTATCGGACAAAACTTGGACAGGATGTACGAAACAAGTTCGTCAATCAGATATATGTTACAAAATTTGAATAATTCTCAGTAATTTTTTGAAATAATACACCGCTGCAAGGATTGCATTTATTTGGGACACTCTGTAATAATCTATAATTATTGTTTTACCTTTACTTGAGTTCCCATATGCTTGATGAACGGTTGCCCCATATGCTTCACCATTAAGCATGGGCATGTGGTGTTGATGTTACTAATCAAATGTGTCCCCCTCACCCCAAATAATATAATACTAGAAAACATGAAACTTTACTGTAGTGTAAGGCTTTGAGTGGTTAGTCCGGTGTTAGCTATAGTGAAAATGAGTTTTGGTGGCGATTTTAGAAATGATCCAAGTTAGGTTTAAAAACTCAACGTTGAAAAAATTGATGACTTTGTTTTGGTCTCGCCTGAACCTTTTGTTCGGCATAGACTTAGTAATCACTTTTCTGTCTGTCTGTCTGTCTGTCCTGTCGTCTGTCTGTCCGTCTGTCATGCTGTCTGTGTGCCCGACGTCCGTGTTCAAGTGCTTGTGTACGATTTTCTGGAGTTTCCGAAGGGCTACAGAGATGTAACTTGGTGGAAAGACGCGGGTCCACAAGTTCTCGAATGTTAGATTTTGCGTAAAATATGCTAATTAAGTATCTAATTTGCATATTTAACGAAAAATTTTCCCGCAAGCGGTGTCAACAATTTTCTGGAGTTTCCGAGGCGTATATGATGAATGTAACTTGGTGGGAAAGGGAGCGGGCTGAGAGTTCTTCGAACTGATTAGATTTCGTGCGTATTTCGGGCAAATTAAGTATTGCAAATAGCTAATTAATATGCAAAAAACACGTAATTGCTAAATTTGAACGGTCGGGGATAACGGAAAGTCTTCACTGCATGAAAGCCTATTATGTTGCGCATCTTTTTTCCAATTGGAGCGTGTGTGATACAAGCTGCTTAGTAATGCAAATGAGCTAATTAATTAAATATGCGTAATTTAATGTATCTCAAACCGAACACTGATAGGCAAATTCTTCGCTGGCATAAGACTACTATGGCCAATGCTAATTTTTGGGTGAATCCTAATTGGGTCAAAGTGCATGTGGGCCGTTAAAGGGGCATTTTTTAATACAATTGATCTATTAAATATGCATAATTGCTGTAATCACTGAAATATACATTGGATCATGCACAATTCCTTCGCGACATGAGACTTCTATGCCTTACATCTTTTGTATGAATCACAATGGCGGTCAAAGTGCAGTTGATCAATGAAAAGGGCATTGGTTGATGCAATTGATCTAATTAAAATATTCGTAATTGCTAGTACGCTAAATGGTACAATTGGGATATGCAAAATTCCTTCGCTACTGAGACTACTATAGGTACCATCTTTTTGTTTGAATAATAATTGTGGTCAAAATGCAATGTGGGCCCTTTCTTAAAGGGGCATTCTTTGATTTTTTAAAATTGCAACTATGTAAATGCTTGGTCCATTTCAAACCAAATTTCTCAGGTTTAGGGTGAAAAACAGTGTGAATAACTACACCTTCAAACAGAATTTGATTCAAGGGGAGTTTGTTTACCTTACAAATAAATTAGGTCAGCAATCCGTTTGAGTGCAGTAATATGGCTGTGTGTGATTTTGGGTGGTGTAAAACCAAGAAGAACTTATCAAAAGGGGGGGGGGGGGGAGTACACCACAACAAAGGTATTAACATCAATATATATTAGCTAGATCATTTCCCATTTGTTCATTGAATGGTTTTTTCTACTTGCTGGTCAGTCTTTTGGGTGCCAGCCTGTTTACATTCTTGGACAAATTGAAAATACGCCAAAATTTTTGGTTGGGTCATTTCACACCCCTTTCTGTGACACCGTGAGCGACTCAAATTTAAAATGTGGTCACATTATTTTTTCAAAATAGTGTTGCAAATTGAATAAATTTCATATTTTACTACTTGTACGGGAATTTTAGGGATTTTTTGCATGACTTTTTCATGCATAATATTCTACGTGGAAAATTGTTTGGTGCCCTGGGAGTGGGTGGTCAAATGAAAACAGGAAATAAGGAATACATGTAAATGCAAACCCGGGGGTGCTACTTCTACCCATCTCTCTTGGTTATGATATGTTGGGGACATTTCAAGATAAGATCTCCCAAACGAAGATTTTTGTGACCTCTATTGGGTATCAATGAAGAGTGAGAAGTATAGAATACTATAAGGCACCCGGGGTGGCTACTCTAAACATCCTCTTACTTTGTGCTCATGTGGGGTGGGGGACTTTTCAAGATTAATATCTCCCCATGGAAAATGTTGTACCCCTAGGGGGTTTCAAATGAAAAGTGATGGTATAGAATACTAATCAAATGCAAACCCGGGGGTGCTACTCTAAACATCTTAGTTATGCTCTTGTTGAGGACTTCGCATGATTAATATCTCCACATGGAAAATGTGTGACCCCTGGGTGGTGGTCAAATGAAAGAGCAAGGAAGTAAAGAATACTATTAAATGCAAAACCAGGGGTGCTACTCCCCTAAACATCTCGCCTTTGCTCGTGGGGGGTTTCCACTTTGCAAGATGATATCTCCACAATGGAAATGTTTTTTTTCTCCCGAATGTTGTGTGTCAAATTAAATAGTGGGAAGTAAACGATTAAGAACTTGGAGTTTTACTGGTGCACAACTTTTTTGGTACACCCTGGCCCGCCGACAGTTTGCACTCTTGTGTGCTGCTTTGTGTCTTACATTAAAGACACTGATCATTTATTTTGCTTAATCAGAAAATCGCAAAAATCACCAAAAATCCGGTTTTTTGCATTTTTGTACAGTACAGGTACCCCCTAACATAACCCTGCAAATGATAAGACCTGAAACAACTAAGCAGACAAAATTTTAATTTTTGTCAATACTGTCCGTTCGGACACTTACACACCGTAATGAATGGCGAATCATATCTCGGACCTGCCCGTTTGTCTTCTTTTTTTGTCATTCTTCCTGTTGGAAAAGTACTTATAAGAATCTACAGACTTATATCCTTCACTTTTTTAAGCTTATTCCTTCGAATTTCAAATATTTGACTCTTCTTGATAAATCACTGATAGTGTCTTTTAAGCGCGAAAGCAGTCCCGCGAGACTTGTGGTTCGAGAACCCGCCTTGTTTAAAATGGAACATTTACAACCATATTCTTCTAAGGGTACACCCTTTTTGAGTACTGCTGAATGTATTAGCTGCATAAAACCAGAACACAAGCTACAAATTAAGTCCATTCCATTCACCTAGAGGGTGGATTAAGTCAATCCATCCCACAATGCAACAGTTTTTGGGAATTTACACCTCAATAATGTCATGTGATCCCACAAAAACTTTCTTAACAGCATAAATCCCATATTCTATGCTCATTTATAGCCCACAACGCATTAGTGCTTAGGGAATTTCTAGTCTGATCATGGATTTTTTTTTGGTTCTAAACTTCTAAATACTTTTTATCCCTAATTATGTTTAGTACATTAACATATAGGCACTTTTCATGGATTATGGGATGGATTCAAAACACTCTCGGATCCATGTTATCGTGCAACAACTTCAATTCAAATGTTATTTTGGTAATTTATCCATTTATGTGTTGTCTGTATGTTCTAGCTTAGACATAAGGACATGTAGAGTGTATTTTGGTGATGGCCAATTGAAATAGAACTACCCTTAACTTTAAAGAAATTATGCTGGTATGATATAGGTTCACTGAATAATGGGTTACACCTTGATAATAATCCGCTGTTGTTATGGATAGTCATAGTTTGAATTTGACAGACCTTGGCTTTACATTACAACAGAAATTTGACAGATGGTTAAGGTAATTATCGCGAATTACAAACTCCCTCATAATGTTTTTGTCATTTGTTTTCTTCGCTTTGGACCCTTGTTAAATTGACTTAGAGCATATTTGTTCATGCATGCAAGTAAGTTGTTTTCCATTAATTCATACAGATCAAAATATTGTATTTTTTTATCTTGTTCTTTCTTCAGGATCACCAGAGCGATGGCTCCTCCAGGTGCACTGATTCCACAGCCACTCCGGTCACCGACGCCATCGCACCCAGGCCTTGCGGGCATGACGCCGCGTTCATTCCGCGCATCCGACGTCACCGCCAAGCTACTTGCCAATGGTGGCCCACCCCCCGCCCGATGATGCCTACCGCCGATGCGACGAGCATAATCTACGCGCCGTATGCAGCGGCGGGCGAACCCTACCCCTATGCAATTACACCTACCTTGTTGGAATACCACCAGTCAGTACAGATGGTGCAATCGGTATGTGCATGACTGTGCGCTAATATTGTAGAGGGCGCTCTTCTTAGTTACCACTCACCACTTGTAGCCCATTACCCCAAAACTTGCAAAGCTTACCTCCCATAAAACAATTTCTCAGGGACCTATTGGAAGCCAAGAATAAAACCAAAGCAATCATATTTTTCTTTCCCAATCAAATATATCTTACCAGGAACACTGTTTTAGCACACTGGAATATGTTGTGGTGTGTTTTGATCGCCTGTAATTATGGTCGTAAACAACAACCAGAGAGTACTTGTATTACATAACAAATTCAATTTTTTAACTTCTTGAATTTCCTTACTATACTGATGGATATACCTTTCCCATCTCAGTCAGCGACTTATGTCTTTCTTTATTAACTATGTATGTTTAAAGCTGTCTAGACACTATAAACAAACAACGAGCATAAAAACGACCATATGTTTTGTCATTTTATATTTGCGTTACTGGCATGGCCATCATGTTCTAAGGCATATGAACATCTTGCCCAGTGCTTACTTTGGCCTAAGGAAGGCAATGGATGAATAAGTGACCAATATGACTGCCTTGCCCGCCTGCCATCTCTGTCTGCCCGCTACCATGGGACCAGAGGTTGCCATGCCAACTGAAACAATGAATTATGGGAACTGTGTCATGCATCATGGGAACTCTACCATCTTAATATATATGACTTATAGATTTTTAAAGAAACCCTGATTGTGTAGTGCCACGGGTGGACCTATTAAGTTATTTAGTAGAGAAGATCATGAAATCCATAATTTCATCTAATTTCAAATGGAGTAATGTTATCTTTCAATCTTTTGCCTTAACGCAACAAATAATGCCCCAAAATACTTTGACTTTCTCGGGCTGCCATTATTAGTGTCGTACTAGAAATATCATAATACACTAATACAGACATAAATTACACACACTCAAAGTTTCTTTTGCATGTAGAATTTGGTAGAACTATTTTTCAAATATGACTTAATCAAGTAATACCTCTGAAGCCTTTTTTACTCTTCAATTTTCGACATTCCTCTCTGTTGGTGATTAATTTGATAAAATCATTGATTATTGTAGGATGGTGCTTAGCTCTTATCAGTATTTTTGTTCGTTCGAGTGATCAACCGTCCATTTTGTTGGTTGAAAAAGGTCATTCCTTAACATTTTTTTCTTTACAACCTCCTCATTTGTATGTGTGCTGCCATTTGTTTTACATTGGGACATGCAAGGGCCCCGAAGGCAATTCAAATCAAAAATTTAAATCAGTAAGGAAAAACTTGAATTTCTCTCTGATCACAATCTGGTATGTTTTGATTTGAAAACACTCAATTGGAGTACTATCCACCTTTTCACATCCACGACTCTCCCCAGAAAAAAAACACTTCACAACATCAAAAAACAATATTTAAATAACAATGGATGGTTAATTGTGCCTTTTTCTGTTGGTGTGGTCTGACAAAAAATACTTCTCCGAAGCTTCTGATCTGACTATCTTTTATTTTCTCTCCCATGTATCACTTTTTAGTCTTTGTCAAGCCACAAGTCACGTTTTTATTTAATTGTGCATCGTGCTATTCGTGGAATATTTTCTTGGTTAATCTCTTCATCATCCAGTTGGTATTTTTGCATGTCATATGGTCCTTTCATCAACAAAAGGGTCTTAGTAACCACATCAAACACCCAGACCACTTCTGACTGTCTGCAAAATAAAGATTAGTCAGTCTCATCTTCTCCAGAGGCAAGTTCTTGCTATGGTATTCATTTTGTAAAGAGATCTATATACACACTATCAGTGTGCACCACATGTCTTCAGCCAGAATATTATGTACAAGTTTACAGATATCCTTCAAGAACTTTGCCGGAGTAGATGAGACTATCACGAGTAAAACGTATGTCACTCTCTTGCATGTCCCAATGATAACCAAACCAATCTGTTTTGTAGGGGGTATCTAGTTGGACTGTCTGGTCGAGGTAACCCAAGCCCTTTGACCACAAGGGTCTTTGGAGCAGTTAATTAGGCTGGCTGCTGAATCAGTTGGCATGAAAAGGTCTTTTAGATCATTTTAGTCAACTGTCGGCTAAGTCAGTCCTACTAAAAAGGTCCGCGGACCACTGGCTACCAAAGTAGTTCCACCAGACCAGTCTATCCATAGATAATTTCTTTTTCTTATCATTTGCATGCCATTTTTTGTTGTCTAATATCTTACCTGGACACCTCTATGCACTAGGTGCAGTGCCTAAAGTACGGAGAACGGTCAGGGAACACCCCTATCAGAGGGCTGTCCTTGACGCCAGAGGTTAGTTAATATTTCCCTCATTTTCTCATAAAGTTTTGTTTTTGTATTCTTGCTTTTTTTTATTCATTTTTTGGTCACACCTAATGATGGTTTCAGTGAGAATCTGGTCTTGACAAAATGTTTTTGTTGTTGACCAGTTTCAGTATATTAATATGAACACTATTTTGCACAAAAAAATGAGAAGGTAATCGATATGTGGTGATGAAAGTTTATGAAAAAAGTGCAGATCACTGAACAGTGTAGTTTGTATGTTGGTCAAACTGTGCATTTGAGTCATAAATGACTGCCAGGTTTTCACTAAACCAACCATCGTGTGACATATTTTCCTGCCTGAAAACAAAGCATTCATAAAAATGGTGAAACTTGGCTAAAAAAAAGAAAAACCAAAAATAGAAAAGGAAAGAATAGCCCCCCCCCCTTCCTACTAGCAATCCCATGAGCACCTGGGGCACATTTCAATGTTAACATCATCTATACGTCGGGTCTGGCACAGGTTTTTGTAACTGCATTGGGGAATGGCAACGTAGATGTTGAAAAATGGTCTCTTCTCTTTTCCTTCACAGTGCACCTTGTTCCTTACACTAACAACTCTCTGATTTCACACCAACTTTCTGTTAACCAATAATTAGGATTACCCAACCCATACCTGCAGCCGTTTAGGCACATTGGACCGATTAAACTGAGCTGCGATACTCGCTTCCACCAAATGTTTGCAGCTGGAGTCTTATGGTGGTTTTGGATAACCAACACGTGGAGTCGTCTGAAGTTAAAAGTAAACCTCGAAATCCTTTAACCAATGTTTCCTCCTGCTCCTCCTCCTTACTCCTCCTTTTCTTCCTCCCCTTCTCCCATTACTAGTTTCATGTGATAAATCTGGAAAACCAAGACGGGAAATCTTATATTACCTGGGAAATCTTATATATTACCTGTGAAGGGTAATAAACATAGACACAAGAATGTCAGGTGGAATGGTGTACAAAGATGCTAAATAAAACCCAAAAAGCAGACTGCTGTTTTCTTGTGTGCAAACACTTTATTCCAGATGAACCTTGCCGACAAATCTTGGCCTTTTGCCATCTGCTTAATCGGACTCAAAGGTTTAAAACAACTGTGAGACCGATTCTGACCTTTTTTAATGCATTATTTCTAAGAAGTTCCTCATCTTCTCAGGCACTTCCTGTCTTCCTCTTTGTAACCACAGATACAGCAGTCTTCAGCAATTAAGATTTTTTCTTGGTGCAGATTGCAAAATGCCACACTCCCATCGGATACTGTGGGTGTGCTCATCCCTAGGTGCTCAAAGGATACCCATGATAAACCCAGGCTAGATTCCCCCCCCCTAAAGATGAGGATTCCATTGTAATTTATTTAGTCAACGTACATTCAGGCCAAGGTCTGGGCATACATCTTGAAATTTGTACTAAAGGAATTTGGTAGCTTGGGCAGAATTCAAATGTTATGTTGGTATCGATGAGTGTCGAATGAGTAGTCAAGTTTACCCAGTTCTATGAATGTATGGTAACATTACAGGCTATGATATTAGATATGCAGCTGTGACCATATCGTCGGAAAGCATCCCAAAATTGACAATGTAATATTTGAAACAACAAGAAACAAATAACAGTTGCAAATACAATCATACGATATATTTACTCGTCACCAAACCAACACTATAACATCTGGAACACTATTTTGAGACAATAATAATACATGAAATAAACATGGACACACTTGGGTGGTTACCGTACATGACTACACAAAACGCAATGTTCTAGAAATGTTTTCTGCACCACTCCCTGATATCACTGCTAGGCTTTTCTCACAGTGCTCTTGTTTCTGTCTCAAGAAGACTAGTGCCGGGAGTTGAGATTGCGCCCGCTGCTTGCAGGCCGATTTTAGTGCTCCTATTGGTGATGCTCAGCTGTAGAAGAAAGACCTAGAAACACTCAAGTGTTTCTATATTCCAGTCCACCATGCCTGGTTAGTGTTTTCACTCTAGGGAAAATGAAGTGCATTTTGGATGAAGGCATGTTTAATAGTATATATATGATGCAAGTCGTGCATGCACCTTTTTGTCAAATTAATATGAATAATGTTAACATTTTTAATGCCAATCATATAACCACAAAAATGCTGGTCTTGATGTGCAGCTCAATGCATGACCAGTGTTTCTAGACTAAAATCAAACTTGCCAAATATGCATTTGATAAAATAACCCAAGAAAGTGCTAACAGTGATCATGCCAACCTCTACTACTACCAGTTATTATTTGGAAAGACATGAAAGGATTAAGTTGCATAATTGTGAAGTAATATTTGCAAAAATGTTTCAAGTTTGGACTTGTTTGTTGAAGCTTAAGTCATATTTGAGGCTTATTTTGTCATAATTAAAATAAAGTTCTCGTTGTGCATTGTCATGCAGATACAAAAAGGGGGAAAGGGATCATACAATTTGCTGTCAAATTGGGAATGAAAGGATTTTCACAACGTGCACGTCCAAGCAATTGAAGCTGACGTAGGCTAACACATCATTGGCAAATCCCGCCCACCCTTTGCATGA
The DNA here is from genome assembly GCA_023653785.1 of Ophioderma brevispina. Taxonomy (NCBI): domain Eukaryota; kingdom Metazoa; phylum Echinodermata; class Ophiuroidea; order Amphilepidida; family Ophiodermatidae; genus Ophioderma; species Ophioderma brevispina. The sequence goes on from JAMKCH010050351.1 coordinate 135,138, forward strand.
CTCACATACATACATCATATAACCATCACAAAGAGTATAACACAATAACATTACCATTAGTGAATGTCAACATGTATGGCCACTGCCTTAAGTTAAACCAACCTTTTAATTTTTTAGTATGTCACTGCCTTAAACATGTTTTTCCTGTGTCTCTATTGGGATGCTTTCCTTTATTTTGTCTTTTATGTGTGATCCATTGGACAAAGGTAATTTTACTCATGCTTGTAATCATACTCGATAGTTAAGATTCATCGGATGAGATACGTCATTGCAAGATCATCTTCTCAAACTTTTAATTAGTGTCGTACTCTTGACTTTATCACCAGATAAAGTGGTACTTTCCAACCAAATACTGTCAGTACTAGTCCCAAATTTTCACCCTTTGATTTAAAGAGCGAAGCCTATTTGTTCAATGCCTGCCAAATTGAAATATAGCTGTTCACCAATGGAAATGGGCCATTGGCATTGCCTGTAGCATGCTCAAACTTCTTAATTTGCAGCAAAAAAGGGGAAAAGTTCATGCCCCAAACAGTAATTATACAAGGTCAGATTAAAGCTCACACTGCTTAGCAATGTAGACTTAAGTCAACTATAATTATGCATAATTAAAAATATGATAGGATGGACTTGCGATGATGGTTGTTTTGGTAATGTAAGAAAAGGAGTAAATTAAGTGTGCTAAGTTCCAGACTGGAGTTTGAAGTCAAACTCTAAAGAGCCCTGACTAATATTCAGGGTCCATAGCAATCTAAGGAATTATTGTAATTTTCGCTATTTTGCTGTAAGAGGTAGAATCCAGGCTGTATGCACCTTCACTTGGAGTGAACCCAATAGTCTGTGATGTCCTCTGGCTTGAGATTCTGTGTGTACCTTAGAAGCAGTGATGCAATGAGATGTGTTACCATAGCGAGGTGTCAAAGCTATCCACAAGGCTCATGTTACCATCTGAACTTATCTGGATGCACTTTCATTGATGTTCAAGAATTTTACTAGTTAAAGCATTGTGCAAGGCAGTAGGCTGAGGGGTGCGAAGGGTCACATCCCTGCCACAAACACCATTGTGCTAAACACCTAGGGTGAAACAAGACTCTTTTGGTTGGTCTTGGTTACAATTTTAGGTCTTACCTTGTTTATCCCAAAGTGCATCCACACGTTCATAAACCAGGCTGTGAGCCTGTAGAAGTTTTTCTCATCCTAAAGAAAATGTTTTGCAGAAGAGACCAAACAGGGAATCGAACCCTGGACTACAGTATTACAAAGTGAGCATCTTGGGGATGAGATGTCTGAGAACAGATTTTGATCTTGAAAAAACTTAATGGAATAAACCAGTATTGCTCTTATTAACATGTGAAGGCCGAAGCAGCTCTAGCTTTAGAGCTGACAAGAACTTGAATGTACGTTGTACACCTACCTATAGTTTGTCTCATCTTAAGTTGAAGGTGACGTCCCTGTGACTTTTATGTTGCACAGCCATGAATCGCGCGTGCTATGCTTGGAATCATAGCATGATACGCAAGCGAATAAAACACGACACGATCGAGACGCTAGTGGGAATTGCAAAGACGCATAATGACATCACCTTCAACTTGAGGTGAGACAAAGTATAGGTGAACGTATGGAAACAATAAGCATTTGGACATGGCGACAAGACGACCTATGATCAACACAGCCCCTCTCGTACAGCGTGATTGAATTTCAACCCATAACATAAGCATTGTGGATAGATAAGCCACCTTAATGGTGACTAATATGTTAGCATAACACATCGACAGTCAATTTCAAGCCTCAGGTTGACATCTAACATTACAGACTGTTGTGCAGACCTGGCCAGTGTGAAAAATAACCGAGTACATTGATATCGAGACATACATTATTCAAGAAGAAATGATTACTTCTGTAAATTTTAAGATTAGGAGTACCGTTGATGTGTACAATTTTGTTCTCTGTGAAATCAAAGTATTTAAATCAGTTAAATGGTTTTTATCTATAAGGACTACGGTGCTGGGTATATATTTGTAGGTATTTATATTGGTGTTTCCCGTTATTGATCATAGATGAACTATAAATATGTTTAGCCTTTTAGATGCTAAATTAAAAGCCAAATTAGGCTGTGATCGTAAATTGTGATAGTTGCAAAGTAGGGTTGAGGGCGTGTATATATAGAGATATTTTGTTTTGGAATAGGCATTTTTTAATTTTATTTTTTACCACAGTTGATCTGTGGTAAATTAGACATCACTGCTCTATTCCTACAACCAAATGTGTGTGAACTACAAGTGCTCTTAGTTACAAAGTTTCAAAAGTGTACTGTTTTAGATGTCAAATTTCAATTTTATGCATGATTATATCTTCTACTAGGAAAAAAAATTAGGTTTTTAAAAACCATTTTTTTGTTTTTGTTTGGAAATTCCCATGTTAGTTAATCATGTTATCAGAAAAACAAATGTCTGCCTTAATGTGATTTACTTTTCTTTGAAGAGAAAAATAACTGATATTAACAGACATGGGCCAAATCTAATAATTAGAAACTTGTCTTTGAGGGGACATGTGGGACCATGATTGGAACTTGTTTAATTTCTGTTCATTTTACACATTCAGTGGTGATTTATAGTCAAGGAAGTGTATGGTTCCATTTTTCAAGTGTCCAAGATGTTCTGATGTTTGTACTTGGTGCTTTCAAATCCATATACTGATTGTGTGTAGTAAATTCCCCCTCTAATAAATGCCCCCCTTTTTTTTCTGACCAAATGTGCCTAAAAGTACCGAAAATTATAACATGCAAGTAAACACTTGATAATCATAAAAGCAAGTAAACACTTGACAATTAAAAATATCAATTGCAAGATTGCCAACAGATTTGCCGGGCTGAAACTGTTTTGTGTTTGCAACTCGCCTGGTTTGTTTGTAATGTTTGAAAATTGAAGATGATGGTGCCTTATGATTAGTGTACATTGTTCAAATTAAATCTGTGAAAATGTGCTAAACAGACTTCTAGCAGGCTGGTGCGCTATTTTCATGGATGCTGCCATTGATGTTTCTGCTGCTGTTCAAATAGCGAACTTTTTTGTGTGTGGAGCACTGTGGTGTTCAGGCTAAAGCCAGATGGTGCTGGCTATGGTTTACAAGTGAGCAAATGACCTATATTAAGAACACCCCCTTTTTGACAAATTTCATGCCCTGGGGGATTTCATTACAGGCAATATGCAGTATATGGACACTGTTACAGAACAGTGTCCAATACACAGTATATGGACACTGTTACAGAACAGTTACTAAGGACACAGTCGGATTAAGGCCCCACATGTCCCCGTAAGATTTTTTATACTCAGGAATTTTGCTAATACTAATAACAATAATATCATGCTCATAGTGATAAATTAAGAATCTAAAAAAATAGTTTGTTACACTTCGTGCACAAACCAGGAAAAAAATTAACTCCTTTTAGAATTTTGCTGCAATAGTATTTCTGATAATTAATGATTTTAAAAAATACATCATTAAAATAGTTGTTTTTTTTACACTAATAGAATTCAGTACAATAAAATAATGAACATCTCAGGATCAACTCATCTTTCTAAGACTTATTTTACCAATTATCATCTCAAAATTTCGTTTGAATAATCAGAAATTGGGTGTAAAAAATTTGTGTTTGTTGTAACAAATCCAAAATTAATAGGATTGAGATGATAGTTTGGAGAGAGAATCAAAAGCATCAAAGTTGTAATTTTGGGGTGCATTTTCTTGCAATTTTTTATTAAAAAAGCACTCCAATTTTCAAAATTTGGTTACTTTTACCAACCTTCTCAAGGATTTACGATTAGTTGGGTTACAGCAAACACCATTTTCTTAGACCTTTCATCAGTTTTTTGAATTCACATATGTCCTCAGAAGCCTTCGGTTGAATCTTTTTAACCTACTAACTTGTTAAACCAATCTGCACTGGTGCAGACTTTATGCAAAATAACAAATACGATTTTTTGAATTTTTTGAAGAATTTATGCAATAAACTGCAGCTTAGAAAGTAGGGACCCCAAGTCCTATTTGTATATTTTTGAGCACTGGTTGATGTTTTGTATATATTTATATTATATAAAAGCTCTATTGTATATTAGGGCCAAATCACAAGCAACAAAAAAAAAAGATATATATTTTCATCGCAAGTTTGATCCAAAGAATATGTAGAGAGATATTGCGTTATAAGAACAGTATAAGCTGATCCTTTTTTCAGCAGTTAAAATTCTGTCTTCATAAATATTATGTGTTATAACGGTACTGTTGTAGTTTAGTAAAAAATTGTGAGAATTTTTTTATGTGAAAGATTTAGAGGGCATTTTCTGTTAGATTTCCTTTTTTCTTGTAGGGCCTTGTCATTTTAGTAGCTGTTGAATGTCGCACCAAAATGAGCGTCTGGATTGAATCTAAATTAAATTGCAATATAAAGTGTTAAATTTGAATTTTCCTATCAACTATGTACCTCATTGTATAGATATTTATAGGCCCACAAGAAAAAAATGAAAACTAATATTTATTAGTTATATAGAAAGGGGGTTTGATATATATTTTCCAGTCACTTAGAATAGGGCTTATCCTACCTGTATTCATGTGGCTGTTAAAGAAAATGAAAAAAAAAAGTTGGGAATGATTACCATCCAAATAAAATTAAAAAAAAAAAAAGATACTGTCTCAGACTTGAAAATTGAGTCGTTTCCAGAATGTCTTCACACGCCGATAAGCTGCGTAATGCTAAGGTGTTGGTTGGGCCACGTCTTCATTAGCTAACAGTAATTGGGTAATTCCGACATTCAGGTTCTGCCGTAAACTACAAAATTTTCAGCAGAGATGCAAATGTTACACTTTTCATCATTTTAAGTTTCAGTGGAACTCAAAAGTAGTTCCACAGGTTTTGTAGCATCCAGAGGATACATAGCCTTTCCATGTGTGGCTGCAAAGTTGAGCCTTCAAGAGATGCAGATGGATGGGAAAACACTGATGCAGAGTGAAGACACCATTGATGAAGAAGTCATCTAAATAATTGTCTAATCTTTCACATCATTTTCACTTAATACAATGTTACTTTTTGCCAAAGATGAGTACAAACACAATTCATCTACCTCTTTGCTGTTATCTTCTCAAAAGGCGTGGTTGTCGATCAACATCGGGGCTGTACAATTAATATTTTTACTGTTACTGTTTTTGTGTTGGTACATTTGTTGGGAAACCAGGACTAATTTCACTGCCGTATCCATGTAATATTGTAGATTGAGTTTTGAATCAGAAATCACTAACTTCATTATAATACTAACAATCATGGCAAGTTGCACCCTTTTTGATTGCTATTCTCATATATGCACTTGGTGATCATGTGACTCCCTAAACTCCACTGCTTTATATATAATTTTCTTTAATAAATAGTTGTTTTATGTTCAATGAATCATTTTATAAACTCGCATGCTCTCTACTATCCTGCCAATCCACCAGCAGCAATTCTGTAATTCTCCAGTGGCTATTTGTTTTTCTTTTTGTGACGCATGCCCCCTCTGTTATAAAACGTGTCCCTTCTTTATCAAACTCAAAAACAAAAAAGGCAACATTTTACGAAATTTCCTCTTTCTCCTCTCAGTCATACGATTCTTATCGTACACCAAATTTGTATTTTTAATCTTATAGGTGTTTTAAACTTTCAAGAATTCCAAATTGTCAAATCTAAACAAATTTCTTTCGAAGTAAGAATATCTTAAAGGTAAAAGCAGGAAGTAGAAAGGAAAATACCCTTTGGAAATTGCTGTATTAAAATTTTGCTCTTCCACCTTCATGATCAAGTACTTAACAGACTTTCTTCAGGTACTTTTCCCTCTTCCCCGCAATATAACTTGCCATGGTTGAACCAACCTAGAGCTAATTACTAGAAAACTTTTATGTTAATAAGGGCCAACTTTCATAATGTACATGTACCTTCATTGTTTGTTAATTAATTACAACCTTAAAATAAAAACCATCTTGTGCATGCATTTTTGTGTATCAGATAATGCTACTATCCAAAGTAAAAAAACGAAAAACTAACACAAATTCTTTTCTTTTTCTTCCCATTTTGGTTCATTAACTATACCAGCTGCCACAGGCAACTAGATAACAGCCACTAACCCAGCATCTCTGCACACAAGTACTGTCAGTTGTCATGGTGACCGTGACTATAGCGCGTCCACATAAGCTGACCACAATTTTGACCGGCTGCAAATGGGGATCTCTATCTATATATGGGTCGACGACCAACGGTCATGGGTCAACGACCAAAGGTCATGGCTCAACTTATGTTGTACAGACTTTAGATGAAACTTACATTCATGCCTTTGGTTGTGTTGGTTGAATGGACTATAAGTGCTACAGTAAAAAGCACTTCAGCGTGAGTTTAAGAAGCTACCTCTATACCTATAATAACTACACTTCTCTACTACTACTACTACTACTACCGCCTCATGTTCATAATTTGTTAACTGTACTAATTAAGTTGTGCTGGGCTCGTTAGCGTGCTCAATATTAATTAGTCGGTGTGGCCATTAAAAAAAAAAAAAACGACAACAAAACGTGAAACATTAAGGTGCCGGGATTTTGATAAGTCACAACATTTTGCAGGCTGTATGCTTTTGTTTGCTTTAAGACATAAGATCCTAATTCAATGTGATATATTGTAACCCTCATGGAAGCTTTTGTAAAACAAAGGTGTTGCAAAAATATCTTGTAACAAACAACATTGCTAATGAAATCTCCCTATGCTTTTTATTTGAGACATTTTTAAAACAAGTTACAAAACGCCTGCTTATGCAAATAATTTCCTAAAGAAAACGGATAAAATAATTGCAATACTACGGCAGTACCCGGCTAGGTCAAGTAAAGCCTTTTTCTAACTCCGGCGAAAGGGATTTGGAAGCGCTATTTTCTGGACTATGCACATTTGTACAAACAAAAAACAAAATTGGCCTTCCATCTTTTATTACTAACATATAACAAAGCCAAAGATATGTGTGAGTTCTTTTCCTGGTCATGTTAATATGTAGCCAAACTTGTATATTTGTTGTAGTGGAAAGAAAAGCACATTTTTACTCATTTTTTGTAATAATATTAATATTCCTCCAAAATAATTAACCTTTAGCAATTCATCTCTTTAGTAGTTTCCATGCTTCATTATTTGTTCCTATGCATCACAATATGATTTGTGTTCCCCTTTTAGTTGTTTTTTCTTGTCTCCAGGGAGATCTATTTTAGCATGTGCTGCTGGTGGATCCATTCTAGCATGTTGCAAGATATTTTCTTGTGCATGGACTAGAAATTGTGATGCTGAAGTTGTTGCTTGAAGCCACTCGCGGGCTGTCAATATCGGTTTGTAGCCAATCACGGGTTGTCAATAACCAGGTTTCGGTGTGGACATGGTTAGTACTGTGGTCTAGTGCTCTGTGATATCTGATCCACTCGGACCAAAAGGCAAGAATTGCGAAACTGGGTTGCAGGCAAAAGTAGGGAGCTAAAAACAAAACAAATAGAGATCTAAGTTTTTAAGAAATGTCTTTAAATTCAGGAATTAAAATCCAGAGTCGAGGAAATGCATCCTTATTACAAAAGGATGGTAAATCCTTATCACAAAAGGATGGTAAAATTCTAAATTTATACCCATTTGACTTATTTCAGGATTTTTATTTTAATGTGGTGCTTACATCCCTGTACAGAAGAAATTTTGGCATAATTATATTATACCCTTATCAACCTATGTAAGTGTGAAGGGTATATTGTAATTATGCCAACAATTGACATTGTAAAGACTAACTAGCAACCCAGTGCTTGGGATGTGGAGGGTGCAGCAACAGAATGCTATTACTGAACAAGTTGATAATGATAACTCCCAATTTTCAAAATTGCCTCATTTAGCTTGTGTGAGTTGGATCGTGCCGCATAGTATGGATTTTGTGGTAACCACAAGAAAAACCATGATGCAGATTTTTAACGTTAACAAATTGTTAGCGGATTTTAGAATTCGGAGTTCACTGTAATCCTAGCATGTAAATGTGCTTGTGAAGTGTTCATCTGATAGTCTTCTAACCTGAGACCAGGTCTCGGCTTCTAACACCATAATGCACGACTCCCATCGAGAATTTTTTGTAGAAACTTCAGCGGGAAAATGACCAAATTCAGACTTAATTTAAGGTGAAGGATTTTGACAGCTCTGAGTGAACTCAATTTCACAGCATTGTTTTTAGTCCATGCATCATTTGGCTTGTTTTAATAATGAGAGCAAGAGTGTATGTTCCCCTTGCTGTATGCCAGTGCCTAATACAACCCCACCCTGAGCAATAATAGTCTCATAACAACAGGCTCAAGTTCCTATCCCATACATACGCTGTATAAAGTAGAACTTGCACCTCTGGGCAATGGGGTTGAATACAACACTTACAGTGGGGAAGAGTTCTATGCTGTATAGTGATTATGTATGCGGTAGTGACTTGTGACCTCTGTAGATGAGAGTGAGATCCATTCTGAATGTAAGCTAAGAACCATCGGCCTGACCTTACACAGTACTGACATTTATAGATATTAAGAAAATGGTGGGCTATCTTTAGGTTGCATTTTTCTTGTGCAACCCATCTGTCCACGAAATTGGGAATTACGATCAAAGCGACGCGTCATCCTTGCAATTGTACATTTTGTGTAGCTTACGTGCGGAGCCAACAGGCTGAAATATTTGTACAGTTTATATATTTTTTGTATGCGAAACACAGGGTCTGTATCTCTTCCAGATTTCTTCCACGAGTATATTAGTATCCATCCAGACCTATTTATGCCCCTCATTCTCCACTCAATTTTTGATGTCATGTAAATAAAGTTAATTGTCATTCTAGACTTCCACGACGACAATTCCTGCCAATTTCCAAATAGAAATGTGCACAACATTGAATGGACAACTTCCGTTATTTAAAAAGAAATGGCTAGACTCTTTTTGGTTACGTCCGATTTATATTTTGCACAGGGAAAAGCAACTGTGTAAAGTGATCATCCTATCCAGGGTTTGTACATAGCTATCATGAGTCGTAAATCAATGTTGCTTTCATCTTGTTTCCCAATTTCACAGAGGAGACCAGGATGGGGGAGTTGCACATCAAAACAAACTAGAAATACTTTGCAATCCCACCACAGTGTTTTTGTTTCAGAAATTACAAGCTGCTATTAGTCTCATCCCCAAGGCACAGTTCAGCATACCAGGGGCAAAGGTCAATGTACTTTCTACCTCTGGGATTCGAACCAGTTTTATAAAAGGTCCATTTTGCTTGCCCTATTGTAGGTGGGTTGGTTGTGTCTAGGGGAAGACTTTATTGTAGCAAGAGGGAGAGGGTGTGTGAGAGAGTGTGAGTGTGTGTGTATGTGGGAAAGTGTGTGTGTGTGAGAAAGTGTGAATGGTCACATAACAAAAAATTATGGAAAGCAATAACGTTTTGAAGTAACATATGATAATATCTTAAACAGTGCCTGGTGGCTGGTTCTCATGTTCATACTAAAAATGTGTTTAACAAACAAAACTGTTTGGGACCGCCACTGTTGTTAATTAATCTTTTCTTGTTAACATTATTTGCTATGCATGATTGTACAGACAAAAAAAAAAAATTGAAAAAAAATTAAAAAATACAATTTTCATATGACATAAATACCTGCTAATGAACTAGCAATTTAAGCCCATGTTTGGTTTTGTTATTTTAATTGATGTAAAATTTTTTCATATTATGAAATTACTCTCCAATACAAGATTAGTATACTGTAGTCTGTTTTGGTTCTATCACTTAAATTTCAAATTTTCTTATTAGTTTATCAATGAAAGTGGTGGTACTGAATAATACTGACAAGTCGTCGCCCCACTTGCAAATTATTTCCAAAATTGTGGTTTATTTCAATTATAACTTGTGTAGAAGGAGCTGTATAGAAAATATCTAACGCTGCAGATATGACTGCTGATAGCTGAAAAAAATCAATAAAAAGTGCGCAGAACTCAGGGAAAGGTTGCGTTGTCGCGGTGGATACAGTGTGTCAGTGACCATTGGGTGTGCACTGGCTTTCTCCTGTCATGCGGTGGCGCATTCTTAAAATCGTCAACGTGCTTCCAACGATGAATTTTGCTATCCGAGGGGCTTCCTTCCCACTGTACAGTAGTATTCTCACCGTTTTGAAATTGGTTCATGTCTCGTATATTATCTCTCAACGGAATACGGGACTCTACGGAGGCAGTAGCGTTTCCTAACGTGGGTATGCCAGATATGAACGCTAACATTGGAAATACTACGGATACGTATGGTGTCCCCTTACATGTTTTATAGGAGTTGGAACATTCAAGGTGTTCCAGTTTACTTTGTGGTTTGTATGTTATAATAAGAAGGCTGAACTTAATATTCTTCTATAATCTCTTATTAAACTGTTATTATGTTGCGTACATTAGTTATTATGTGTTTAAGAAAAAGACAGATTTATGCAAATCCGAGTATAAATTTGAATATTAATGGATAAAAAAATGGTAAGTTTATTTAGGCACCCTGTACTTTATGTATAGCATTATGAAAAGAAAAATGTACAAGTGCCTCTTTAATGTTTAGAATGGTTTGCCGATGCAAGTTGGGGAGCAGGAGGAGGATTTAAAGTTGTGTTAGACTTGTTTGAAGTAGAAGTAGACTGGTTGATGCTTTGGTATAGAATGTGTTACTGAGTGTAGAAGTCAGGGGGAAAGGGTAATTGCATAGCAAGTTCTTTACAAGGTCAATTTTGCTCTTCAAACATGTCCACAGACATTTTTCCCTCATGGACAATCATGTGGGTCAGAGGTCATCCTGCAGTGAACGGACTTCACTACAAGTTGCTATAGTCTCAACCCCTTATGGCACAGTTCATTAATACCTGTATGCGGTTCTGAAAAAAATATCCTACTGGATTCTGTGTATGATGCAATGCATCTGACTGAAGATTGATAATTTGGTGAAAATGTCTTGCTGCTAAGTGGTGAGATTTTCACTCTTCATGCATATTTCCCCCCCCCCCTTCACAAATTATGTCAGCATGCTGTCTTGCTCTGTCAATCATATGGTGTCAGTGAAATGACTAACAGTCAAAATTAGTATCTAGAAAAGTATTTTGATAAATCTCTGTGACCTACTTCCATTTCTTAGGCTGTCATTATTTGATGAAAGAGCTCAGATTTATTTCTGGTAGCATGAGACTTCCGGTTTGCAGGCTAAATATTTGGCGTCTCATTGTTTGGCGAAACCTGCTTGCGTATTGGAAATGGCGTTGCTTGGTTACAGCCAACTTCTGGGCATTTTAAAGAGTATTCTGGGAGAAACTTGTGCAAATAATTTTAAGCGCCCATGGTGCTGGAGAATATTTAGAGATTACATTTGGGTATACAATAGGAGAGGGCTTAGTTCAATTTGGGTATACAATAGAGGGCATAGTTCACTTTGGCTGTACAATAGGAGAGGGAGTAGTTTATTTTGGTATACAATAGGAGGGCATTTGTGTAAAACCCAGGAAATGCAAAGAATGTGAAGTCGGGTGTGCAGCGTCCGCCATACTCCAAAAAGGCTAATATTGATCAATTTGTTACTGGCTGACATAGCTAGGTTACCCAGATGCTAAGTATGATCGAGTACACATGGGATCAGTGAACTGTGTCACAGGAGATGGGACTGTAGTAGCTGTTAAGGCATGGCATCCAAAGAAATCCTTTAATCCTGACCGGTGATTTGGACGGATCATCTCATGGTCCGAGGTGACTATTCTGTGCCAGTACACAGTGTAATCATAGTTGCACCTGTTGACAATGGCATGTTATGGTACCAATACTAGTTTCAAAAGTCCAAAGATCTGGTTTTTGATTAATTTTCTGAATTAGTAAGTCACTGACAGTGCCTTTTTAAGTGTTGGATTACCAAGATGCAGTAAAACTGGAATTTTTTATTAGACTATTATTGGGAGATAATGTACCATTTGAAAGTGCCATATAAATATCACTCTCACATGCACTCGCTCCCTCTTTCTCTCCTTTTCTCACTAGCTCGTTTTCTCTAAAATTGGTGTTTAACCTACTGACTTTTAAGGCTCTTCATAAAACAAGAAATAAAAGTTGAGAACAATCAGGATTTCCAAATGCATTGTGGGAGTCTTTTGGTGCCATGCCTTAAGAGTGAACTTTACGGGAGCAAACCAAATGATAGATGAAGTCCTGTGTGTACTTGTTGTTAGAAAACTGACCCCCCATAAGTAGTTACATCTGCAGGCCTTCATCAATCTTATGGTCATTTCCATTATAGATGAGTTGTAGATTGGCAAGTCAACTGAACAGTGTCTAAGTAAACAGTGTGTGAAGTACTCGACAAGCTGTCTTTTTCCCCCATAACTTTAAAGAAAAAAATTCTGTCAAATTCCACTGATTTTGTTAGAAGATAAGCTGACATGAACAATGAATTGAAGCTTGCTTGTGTCGACAAAATTCTTGCCAACTTGCTTTCTGTTAGATGTGTTTTTACAAAGTGGAAGTAAATGTATTGCTTTGACATGTGGTCAAGTGCATCATATGAACAAACTTTTAGAGAACAAGAGAAAAGGATTTGATTTGTAGTTCACGGTCCACTGGAAAAAAAAAATTTTAGCAATTCTTTTGGATACAGTTGATGAAACTTTAAACATCTTTTAGTTCAGGGAAACAATCTGAATGGAAAGTGATGTACTAAGTGCTCTCTTTCGATACTATGACTCAAAAATGAATGCACATGTATAGTTGTACTGAGGAATAGACCCCTGTAATGATTTTCTGGACTATTTTTCAGTATTTTTGTGCCTGTGCAACTTGTGTCCTGTATACTTCAGATGAGTATTTGTATTAAAAGGACAACTTGTCTTGTTGGTAATTTATTTAATTGGAGGTGGGTCATATACATGCTCAATAAAAGAAACAAAACACAAACAGCTTTAGGAATAGTGTTTGGTATAGCAACATCAATTCCTAACTTCACACAAGGTTGGGGGATTTGTTTTATCGGTATCTGTTCTGTAATGATTCATAAGATATGTATGAAATAATTTTCTTTTTCAAAAGTGTCACTGAATTCCAACTGCATTTTGGTGTTCGGGACAAACATTATTTTGTATCATAGTGCGCCAAAGACCACTGTTTTGTTTGACATTTATGGACAGAAAGCACAAAATTCTGAATTTCTTTTAGACATGATTGAATATGCAGGTACAATTAAGCACACATACACTCCTTGGGCCACCATTTCTTTTATTGGGCATGTATATTATCACTTAGATTCCAAGAAGTGGTGCAAGAGTGACAACTTAAATATGCAGCTTATATCAGAGGCACATGTACCTAAGAGAAGAAACAGGTGATTTTCTTGGTTCATTTTCAATTGAAAATTTAAAAGATGCTGGCTGCTGAAAGGGATTTGAAACCCAGACAATTTGGAAGGCAGCATTAAAATTAACGTTATAGATGCCTGTTCAATAATTAGTTGCGTAATAAACACATTGTCTGGTACACTCAAAAGAAGTCTTAGGAACAAGGTTTAAATTAAAGCAGGGTTATTTCTTTATGAGGGGACCTTTTTTGTGTTCTTTCAACATGTTCTGAAAATGTGTAATGGGTGAGAAAATTCCTCATGGAAAGGCCCAGTGATGTAACTTTTCCAGAAATTTTTGGATTTCTGGCCATAAATTAAAAAATTCATTTCTGAGATCAAAATGTTAATGATATAGGTAGAAGTGCATCAAAAACAGATTTAAGTACCATTTGTTTTAGAAGGGGGTGTTGTACCCTAAAATGCTCTTAAGAAAATGTTTCCTGGAGCTTTACCGGATGCTACGCTAAATCTTGCTGTCAGTTAAAATATTAAATTTTCAGGAAATGGGACTACTCTTCTGACATTTCTGATGGCCCATCCATGCAAATTTTTCTCGCCTGTTGCATTCAACTTTAAGTATGTTGAAAGAAAAGAGGTCCACACATGGAGAAACTAACGCTTCTTTAAAGCTTGGTCCAAATTTACTACCTTTTGAGAATAACACTCATTGCCACTAATCTATGGCTGGCTTCTACAGGCAGCGCGAGTAATTTATCAGAAGCCGCTGAAAACATCTGTGGACGTCTTTTGCAAAATTCTATGCTTTTTATTATCAGAATGGTATAAGGGTGTTTGACTTCAACAGAGTAGCACAAACAGTGATAAAGCCTGCACAATAACATTTGGCCTATGTACATTAATTTTCACAGGGATTTTGTAAGACATCCTCTTTTATTCTTCAAAAGGTTTATAAAATGTACAGCAATCTTTGTGTAGAACAATAATAACATTTATCTGCAGTATTTACTTATATAATAGTGGTTTAAAAAAGCTAGAGCTGTTTGTAACCCAACTTTGTTAATTAATAGGCATAGTCTCATTTTCTTACAGAAGACAAATTTGCAGGTAATGGGAATGGCAGAGTTCATAACTCTGCACTCCAAGAACTGTTATAATTCTGGTATACAAACAGGGTCAAGTTCATAGTGAATTTTTTGCATGGGTATGTTGCAGTTTTTTCTCTTGGAATGAGACTATGCTCTTGTAGTGCAACACCTTTTTTAAGTCGGTGTATTTTTGGGCAGAACTTAATGTTTCTGATCCAATTCTCTTTATGCAATAGTTAGATGAAATAGGGTATTTTTTGCTTAACTTAAAACTGTGTGATAGATAAGCTGTATGGCTGGCATCCTTGAAGGGAGTCCAACTTTAGATCTGGGTTTAAACCAGGGTTAGACCATCATGAATGGACCTTAAAGGGGCATTTCATGATCCACAGCCTCGTCTCCCCAACTTACCTAAAAAGAGTTGAGATTCTTATATCATCTGAACCGTTAGCCTTAGTAATCCATGTGTACCTAATCTTACGTGCACATTCGGTTGTATCTGTAAGAAATTCACGATTTTGTATTTTCTGTCCGTAAACGGACAGAAATTACACCACAGTGGCCTATGGGACCATAGGAAACAAGCAATTCTTCATAACACAAAACCACAAGATCGGGATCAACTCAAATTTCGTGAATAAGCTTTTCTCAAGGATATCAAGTGAACAATGAATAAAACAAAGTGCTGGAATCACGAATGCACCTTTAATAACATGCTTGAAGTATAAAAGATGAGAAAACTTCTCATGGATGGGTTGTTCTGACCCATCCATGAGAAATTTTCTCATATAATTCCCCATCAATAAGAAACTTCCTCACCTATTGCATTAAAGTACACTGGAAGCTAAAAAGTCTGTTCATGAGGAACGAACCCAGGTCTAAAGTGAACTCCATCCAAGAATATCAGTCCGTGTGTTTACTTTTTGTACTTTGGCATTTCTGTTCTCTGCTTGCGTGTCCGCTAGCTTGCTTCAGTATGCTAGTGTTTGTTCATTTTATGATGGAATATGACCTTTTTGATAAAATACCGTACCCTGAAGTTGCATTGCAGATGCCAGAATGAACCATGGTCACAGTACAGATGTAAGATAGTCCGTTTACTTTGAGATGGAACTTGACCATCGGTAAAATGTATAGAGTTGGCATGACAGATAAGTCACAAGACCATCTCATAGTAAATGCACTATGGCAGCTGGAGCTCATTTGCAAACATCAATTTAAGAAGTGAATTTTGTAAAGTATTTTTTTTTCAGATTTTGGGAAAGACTTCCATATGTACCCCCCTCGTAAATATTTACACGATACCAAATTTATTTTATTTTTGGCCTTGTTTGATCAAAAACGGAATAAATAGCTAAAATAATAACATTTTATGTTGCATGTAAATATATGAGAGGGGGTACATATGGAAGTCTTGCCAGATTTTGTAAGTGGCTTACTTCACCAAAATACACTGCCAGATTTTGCTTTCTTTTAATAATTACCTGATGTAAAACATGACAAAAAATATGCATAAATTAATTTTGCCACCGTGGCCCACCCCCAAAAAGTACTTTGCCATTAGTGAACAAAATTCTTGCTGCAAAAATCTTGACTCGCAAGATTACTTGGTAAGGCACGATTATCACAAAATCATTGTATTGTTGGTAATCCAAGTCTATTCATGCTAAGATGGAATGACCTGTGATAAGGTAGCTTTACTATAGGTCGAAGGTTATAATTCCATCTGTGGGTGAACACTCTTAAAGCTTTTCATTTGGTATCAAGTTGAGCATCACCTTCAACATAAATATATGGCAACACAATGGCAAAGAAGTGATCATATTCTATCATTTTGTGAACACAGCCTAGCATATTTCAAAACTAGTGTAAGTCATTTCATGTGTATTTACCAAAATTTTAAATTAGTCTTCAGAGACAGTTGGGATTAACACAGCAGACCATAATGTGGCCATTATGCTGGCAAAACATAATGTAATACACCCTAGAATTTAGTACAGTTTAAGGGTCGGGGGTCAGGGTCAAATTCGTACAGTATGTTAATCTACTTGTGTCAAGACTTTATTGTGTCACAGGTTTCCACTATGTGCCTTGAAATCCTCTTGGGGGTACTTTTCTTACAACTAAGAGTTGGTAGCCTTTGATTTAATTCCTTTTACAACAAGCACTCTTACAAGTCACTCCAGCCAAAACACGGATTTGTCCCAGCTTAGCAGATAGTTACAGTTACCAATGTTGGATAGTTACGGTAATCTGGTAGTTTGTTATTGGATAGATACGATTATCAGGTAGTTAATATGGTGAGCAATGTAATTGCAGCATGTTTAGGTGTAGCCAATCGCATAGATTTTGACACCAAAGTAAATACAGGTTTTACTACTCGGTTAGCATTTTCAGCAAAATATGCAAGAAGTCTCACTTAATTTAAAATCTATATTTCAGCTCAGTATATATTTCAGCTCATGCAGCATGAGCTTATTTTGCTTAAATTGCACTTCTCCCAGATGCATACAAACACAATTTCCCAGGAATTCGATAAGCTATGGGAAGGCAAAGACTACCAACTCTTGAAATATCTTGTGCCCAGTTCACAGAATGTCTATTTACTCTTTGGTAATTTATATTATTTTCTAGTTTTGCATCAACACATCCTTTCTAAGAAAACAAAACAAAAAAGTATACACCACCAAACGATATGCAAAACTCATTATTCATATGTGTGTATAATACAGTATTTTTGTAATATCCTTCTATGACTGTTTCTTTTTTTTCTGTATTTACATGTCATTTATAACCTATTATACAAAATGTTTCATCCTTTTGTTTTTGTTTTGTACTTATGTTTTTAAATTTTATTACAAGTGTGTGCCATTGTCAAATACTAACAACACAAAAAAGGGTATTTTCTTTACTGTATAAAGGGTCGACTTTTTGGGGGATTTTTTTCCTTGGATTTAAAAATGTGAAGATGCCAAATATTTAGAATACAAAATTACGGTAAATATTGTAATTTATAGTCAACGCTCATTTTTGTTACATACTTCATGCATGACAATTAACTACAGCTTGGAGTAGCTCGGCACTGTAATTTGATCAGATTTAGACAAAGTTAGCACAGCTTTTTGTACAGTCTATTGCTTGCTTATTAATTCATTACAGCCAACTTCCATTCTATGTAGACATAAGACAAGTAAGGTAGTGTTTCTAAAATATATATTTGCTCATTGTTTCTAAATGACAAAACAGTAAGATGTACATTTTCTAAATTGACACTATGGAACACTGGGAAATTGAATGTTTGTTCCGTTACATGGATGCGAGGTAAGGTGATTACTGCATAAAGCCATCGCAATTAGGTCGATGTCCCTTCCGTAAATATCCCTAGGACAAATTTCAACTTGTCTAACAGCAAACCTGTTAAAAACTTATCTAGTATCCCCAAGACAAATGCAAAATATTGGCCATCATTTCTCTCTTCTTTGATTTTCATAGCCTACAAATTTGCATTGGAACTTTTAAAGATTTGCAATAATATTGATAGTCTGTAGCCCAGTCTTGCACTTTGGGGTCATTCTCGTAATTGAGTTGCAATGAGAGTAGCTGATTAGTGGACAAGTCTTGGTGCAGACTAGTGGCGTGCTTCACTAGCACCACCTGAACAGCTGAGCATGGTGTCCTCCATTCCTTGTTGTTTTCCCCCCGGGGCTACAATAATGAACATTGCATAGCAAAATATTATTGCAACTGACAAGATACCTTAGAAATTCACAGACAGAATGTATTGTGCTTTTAGGGAGGTTTAACTTGGCTATTCCTCGATATTCAGGCATATGTATGCAGAATCCACTTAAAATAATAACAAACTGTTTTACCCTAGTTTTACATTGATTTTTGTGCTGTTCTGAAGGTTTGATTTCCAGTAAAATTTCCAAATGAAGATGGTCATTTATATTTAATTTTTTTAAATTTTAATTTTTATTGTATTTTTTTTTATAGCAAGGGATGATTTTTCACATGCGCATGCCAAACCCATCAAATGTTCATCAAATTAGCATTATGAAATTATTAAAATTGATAATTACGAATCGCAGGGAGACATGGCCCAGTTCCTTTCAAATTGGTATCATTCTTCTTTGCCACTTACAGAAGACTCTAGGTGGTAGGTTACATTGAAGTAAATACAGTATCTCACAGTAGGCAATCTCGTCTCTGTACACTCTTCTCATATAGCGAGGTTGACCAAGTTTAGAATGTCGGCTGCAGAACTCGGCTGATTAGCGTCAAGCAGAGATGAGACACTATAAGTGACCTCTGTGCACTTTGAGCCACACTTTCATGAACTCATTTAAGAACAGACCTCTGATTAAGCAGGTGCATGGCGATTTCCCACTGTCTCTGATAACATCTTTTTTGCTGGGCTAGGTATTTTGCTTTCCCTATATAAGCAAGTTTTGGTACTGTGAACAAGGTCCTGTTTCTACCCACAATTCAGTTGGAAAGATTGAACATTGGTACCAATCATTAACAGGGTTAGAGTTAAAAGTCCACTTGACATTCACGGGGGAATGTCCAGCAAAGCTTCCCCCATAACAAAGATGTCAGTTTCAGGAAATTTTCTTATTTCAGAAAATCTTTTACTCCAAATTTCCACAATTTTGATTAATTTAGCCCAATTTGGAATCCACACACTTTATCAGGATTTTTTCACTGCCTTTGGGATTTTTTAGTTATATTAACTGGTCCACTGGCTTGGCTATGTGTAAACATAGGAATTTTCTTCATTATTATTTCCTACATGGAGTTAGATTTGTTTCCATTTTGACTCTGTAATGTAAATCATTAAACTGTTTAATTCAAAATTAGTGTTAATGGATAGTTACATAAAAGTTGAGCTGATTTTCATTTTGAAAGCGTTCCTAAAAGTGTAGAAATTAGACATGTTAATCCAAAAATTACCCTTAAAATTGTTTCAAATGAGAGCACAAGGGAATCGTGGTAAAGGTTATGAATTAGATACAAAAATCCAACCAGTATTTTAGTATAAATTTTGAATGGAATTTTTTTTTGCAAATACCAAGGATTAAACAGAACAGTAAGGGGGTAAGTTTTTCAATTGTAAGAGTTTTGTTCATATATGTATTCATACATTAATAGAACTTGACCACTTGGCCCACTCAGTGAGCTTCACCTGTCCATCTTTGTCACTTACTCCCTGTGGTAGATTTTTAGTGACAGTATTAGGGCAAACACTTCAGGATTAATATGATAGTTTGTGACATTGATTACTAACCTAATTGAGAAGGTCAAGTTTTAGAATAATTTCATAAGCTTCTTGCTTAAAACTAGTTTATGCCAAAATTCTGATGGTGGCAGCCGAGAAGTCCGAAATGTGTTGCCTTTGGTTATGCAAAACCTCTACAAAGTTCTGAAATATGAATGTTATGAAGTAATACTTTCTCCACTCAAAACTGTTGGAGTTGGGAGAGTCGACTCCGTTGTACGAGTAATGCCAAATAGCGTGCACTGAACAAGGTCATGTAAGGGCCATGGGACCATACATGGCCTGTTTGCAGTCAGTATTGCTATACCATTTTTTTATTCATTTTATTTTTTTTTTAGGCTTGGCCACCATTGTTTGCCAAATTTTATGTGATTAGTTTCTTTTTCAGTTTAATTTGAAACTGGTTATGTTATTCCTGTACTCGGAATTATAAAATGTAGTCGCTCCATTTCAAATGCACATCAAAACACTGCCAAATATTTTGATGATTCTACATGTTTTGTATAATAATGTATAGTAAGTATACTCTTTCATAGGAAAAATGGAGCCAAATAACACACAGAACTCGTCACAAGGCACATGGCACACACTTAAATATTTCTGTTCTTTTTTCAGTTAGTTTTCAAAAGTAGCTTTTTAAAGAGCAACTGAAGAAAAAAAATGTATACACAAACATGTAAGACTTATTTTTGTATGATCACTTGGTACTCTAAAGCTGGTACTGAGTGTAGTTTATAGTATAGTGAATTTGTTGAATAGCAAAATAAAAAATGGGTTTTATATCCCAAACCTGGAAAAATATGACATTGCTTTTTGTTTGTGTTCTTCAACCATTTCAACTGTGGTAAATTGAACGGTCATAACTATATTATGCCCTTTAACACCTACTTGGTATCTTGTGCTTTATTCCATTAAATGTGCTTGTTCTGATTTTTGTCTATCGTGTGATAGAGCCAAACACTTATACACACTGACCATCAAGTACCGTGGGAAACAAACTTGCGGTTTTGATGCTAGACCTATAAATGCATAGTGCAATGCCCTATTCACTACTGTGCTGATATTGATGGTTAACTATTAAAACAGTAGTTTTCTATTTGTATCTTCAGAAAGAAATGCATTTGAAAGCCGAAATTTCAGGACGAGAAAAAAGCAGCCTTTCATTTGATATCAAAATTGATACTACTTCCGTGTAAATCAGGGGATCCCAAAGATGATCGGAACAAGGACCTTTAAAGATACTATCAGTGATTCATCCGAAAGAGTTAAAATATTTTAAATTTGCAGGAATAGCTTAAAAGGGAAGGGTAAGTCTGTAGAATTCTCATAAGTCACTTTTTTCCAGCTGAAGAACTGACAGAAAATGAAGAATACGGCAGTGTTCAAAGATATGATGTAGTAATTGTCCAAACGGACAGTAACGACTAATATATACGATTTTGTCCTTATCAAAGCGATTTATTGGTATAAATCTATCGGCACATATATAATGAAATATCCCTAAATAAAACGTACCAGATGGTTTTCATGGCCATTGGAGTATTCCTTGCGAAAAAAATCCAGATTTATTCCGACCAATATACACAACTGTACAACAATCATGGAAGCTACCATGTTTATTCCCTGTGGTATATTTACAACGCCGCATGCAATACCGAAACAGAAGCCAGCGAAAATATATCCCATGCGCGCATATATCACGTGCAAGTTTGCCACAAGCCTCATCCTTTTGAACTTCGTTGAGCACACAAAGGATAGGAGCGAAGTTCGTTTAGAATTTTTTATTGCAAAAAAACTACACTTTTTAAAACCTCAGTGATATGAGAAAAATGTTGAGAGGGGTGTTTTAGATATCATTTTGTGATTAACAAAGGTT